>CALNXI010000811.1:56731-78742 GCA_942486025.1 Porites evermanni
TTTCCCCAGTGTGAACTCTTTCATGAATCCTTAAGTTTCCTGCTACACTAAAACACTTGCCACACTGTTTACAGTCGAAAGGCTTTTCCCCAGTGTGAACTCTTCCATGAATCCTTAGGCTTCCTGCTGTACTAAAACACTTGCCACACTGTTTACATTCATAGGGCTTTTCCCCAGTGTGAACTCTTTCATGAATGCTTAGGCCTCCGGATCGGCTAAAACACTTGCCACACTGTTTACATTCATAAGGCTTTTCCCCAGTGTGAACTCTTTCATGAATGCTTAGGCCTCCGGATCGGCTAAAACACTTGCCACACTGTTTACATTCATAAGGCTTTTCCCCAGTGTGAACTCTTTCATGACGCCTTAGGGTTCCTGCTTCACTAAAACACTTGCCACACTGTTCACATTCATAAGGCTTTTCCCCAGTGTGAACTCTTTTATGACTCCTTAGGGTTCCTGCTTGGCTAAAACACTTGTCACACTGTTTACATTCAAAAGGCTTTTCCCCAGTGTGAACTCTTCCATGAACCCTTAGGTCTGCTGCTTGGCTAAAACATTTGCCACAATGTTTACAGTCATAAGGCTTTTCCCCAGTGTGAACTCTTACATGAATCCTTAGTTTTCTTGGTTCGCTAAACCACTTGCCACACTGTTTACATTCGTAAGGCTTTTCCCCAGTATGAACTTTTTCATGACGCGTTAGGTGTCTTGCTTGGTTAAAACACTTGCCACAGTATTTACATTCAAAAGGCTTTTCCCCAGTGTGAACTCTTTCATGATTCGTTAGGTTTCCTGCGACACTAAAACACTTGCCACACTGTTTACATTTATAAGGCTTTTCCCCAGTGTGAACTCTTTTATGAGTCCCCAGGTCTCCTGATCGGCGAAAACGCTTTCCACACTGTTTACATTCATAAGGCTTTTCCCCAGTGTGAAATCTCTCATGATGCATTAGGTTTCCTGATTGGCTAAAACACTTGTCACACTGTTTGCACTTCAAAGACATGGATTTGCCTCTTCCTTTACACCCTTTCAACATAAAAGAGAGACACTATGGTTTTATCTTTCTAAAACAACATAATCCAGCTGCATTAAAGACGCACGGCCATGAGGTAACGACAAGACTAAAAATGTATTAATTTTGTACGTACAATGTAGAGATTATTTTCAAAAGATATTCCAAAAAGTCATTGTTTTAATAGGGCTGACCAAAACAGCTGACAGATTATAACAGTTGACTTTTAAAAAGATGTCTGTCATATACGATCTGTATAAGTCAAAAAGTGGATTGTTACAATCATGCAAAATGTTACGTGCAAAGTTTCATCAGTTCCAAGCGCTATTCGATGTCAAACATAAATACAAATTGTTTATTTGCCTCATTGTAGCTTGGTAAGGTAATAACTTTATATAATTACGTTAATCAGTTCAGTTTAAGCTTTTCCCCTTGATTTTTCCTGTAGACGACAAACTCTGGTAAGGGAGCACTCTTGTCATGCACCAAGGGTGGTCGCGTACGAGAGAGTTGACTAAAGTGGTTCCTAAAGGAAGGTTAAGTGCTAGCAAACAGATGTCTATTATGATAAGTAACTAGGGAATTTATTCGGAGACAGAATTTATTCGAATAATGTATGTATTACAATGCAAGTTTGATAATGTCACAACTTATGGTCACAACGTGAACGGAGAAAATATATATATCTGGTTTCCTTCAACACACAAGCAATTAGTATCAGAAGGAGATACTTAAGTTTTTATGACTACACTGTATAACATAAATTTTAATTCTACTGTAATTTGAAGTCAATTTTTAACTGTTTCTGTATTTGTTTCTCTTTAAAAATGTAATTGTTCGACGGACAAGTCATGTCAAAGATTTATATGTCCGAACTAAATTTCATAGGTTTTGGCACACCCTGAACTTTTGAAGGGAAGGTTGGTGTTTAGGCCCAGGTAACCCAGGCTCACTGTTACCGTCACGTACGGATTTCATAACATGGTTAAATATAGAGAACATATATGGGGCGAAGTTTAGGTCTGGAAATTTGCCAGGAAAGGGAAATAAAAATCAATGAAACTTACCACCAATAACAAGGTTTAAATTTTACTAAGACACTGGAGTAAATGATCTACAGTCGATTCCCGATTACTCGAACCTTCCAGGGAAATCGAAAAAGTTCGATATGGCGGGAATTTGAGTTATTGGGAAGTCGAAGCAGGTAACCGAAAATAAGGAAATGGGATGGAGAATGAATGCAAGTAATTAAAAATGCACACCTCAAAACTTCATTTTGATAGATACACAGTGCTAGGCTCACTGTTAGTGTCACGTACGGATTTCATAACATGGTTAAATATAGAGAACATATGGGGCGAAGTTTAGGTCTGGAAATTTGCTAGAAAAGGAAAATAAAAATCAATGAAACTTACCATGTGGCGAACTGTTTACATTCATAAGGCTTTTCCCCAGTGTGAACTCTTTCATGAATGCTTAGGCCTCCGGATCGGCTAAAACACTTGCCACACTGTTTACATTCATAAGGCTTTTCCCCAGTGTGAACTCTTTCATGACGCCTTAGGGTTCCTGCTTCACTAAAACACTTGCCACACTGTTCACATTCATAAGGCTTTTCCCCAGTGTGAACTCTTTTATGACTCCTTAGGGTTCCTGCTTGGCTAAAACACTTGTCACACTGTTTACATTCAAAAGGCTTTTCCCCAGTGTGAACTCTTCCATGAACCCTTAGGTCTGCTGCTTGGCTAAAACATTTGCCACAATGTTTACAGTCATAAGGCTTTTCCCCAGTGTGAACTCTTACATGAATCCTTAGTTTTCTTGGTTCGCTAAACCACTTGCCACACTGTTTACATTCGTAAGGCTTTTCCCCAGTATGAACTTTTTCATGACGCGTTAGGTGTCTTGCTTGGTTAAAACACTTGCCACAGTATTTACATTCAAAAGGCTTTTCCCCAGTGTGAACTCTTTCATGATTCGTTAGGTTTCCTGCGACACTAAAACACTTGCCACACTGTTTACATTTATAAGGCTTTTCCCCAGTGTGAACTCTTTTATGAGTCCCCAGGTCTCCTGATCGGCGAAAACGCTTTCCACACTGTTTACATTCATAAGGCTTTTCCCCAGTGTGAAATCTCTCATGATGCATTAGGTTTCCTGATTGGCTAAAACACTTGTCACACTGTTTGCACTTCAAAGACATGGATTTGCCTCTTCCTTTACACCCTTTCAACATAAAAGAGAGACACTATGGTTTTATCTTTCTAAAACAACATAATCCAGCTGCATTAAAGACGCACGGCCATGAGGTAACGACAAGACTAAAAATGTATTAATTTTGTACGTACAATGTAGAGATTATTTTCAAAAGATATTCCAAAAAGTCATTGTTTTAATAGGGCTGACCAAAACAGCTGACAGATTATAACAGTTGACTTTTAAAAAGATGTCTGTCATATACGATCTGTATAAGTCAAAAAGTGGATTGTTACAATCATGCAAAATGTTACGTGCAAAGTTTCATCAGTTCCAAGCGCTATTCGATGTCAAACATAAATACAAATTGTTTATTTGCCTCATTGTAGCTTGGTAAGGTAATAACTTTATATAATTACGTTAATCAGTTCAGTTTAAGCTTTTCCCCTTGATTTTTCCTGTAGACGACAAACTCTGGTAAGGGAGCACTCTTGTCATGCACCAAGGGTGGTCGCGTACGAGAGAGTTGACTAAAGTGGTTCCTAAAGGAAGGTTAAGTGCTAGCAAACAGATGTCTATTATGATAAGTAACTAGGGAATTTATTCGGAGACAGAATTTATTCGAATAATGTATGTATTACAATGCAAGTTTGATAATGTCACAACTTATGGTCACAACGTGAACGGAGAAAATATATATATCTGGTTTCCTTCAACACACAAGCAATTAGTATCAGAAGGAGATACTTAAGTTTTTATGACTACACTGTATAACATAAATTTTAATTCTACTGTAATTTGAAGTCAATTTTTAACTGTTTCTGTATTTGTTTCTCTTTAAAAATGTAATTGTTCGACGGACAAGTCATGTCAAAGATTTATATGTCCGAACTAAATTTCATAGGTTTTGGCACACCCTGAACTTTTGAAGGGAAGGTTGGTGTTTAGGCCCAGGTAACCCAGGCTCACTGTTACCGTCACGTACGGATTTCATAACATGGTTAAATATAGAGAACATATATGGGGCGAAGTTTAGGTCTGGAAATTTGCCAGGAAAGGGAAATAAAAATCAATGAAACTTACCACCAATAACAAGGTTTAAATTTTACTAAGACACTGGAGTAAATGATCTACAGTCGATTCCCGATTACTCGAACCTTCCAGGGAAATCGAAAAAGTTCGATATGGCGGGAATTTGAGTTATTGGGAAGTCGAAGCAGGTAACCGAAAATAAGGAAATGGGATGGAGAATGAATGCAAGTAATTAAAAATGCACACCTCAAAACTTCATTTTGATAGATACACAGTGCTAGGCTCACTGTTAGTGTCACGTACGGATTTCATAACATGGTTAAATATAGAGAACATATGGGGCGAAGTTTAGGTCTGGAAATTTGCTAGAAAAGGAAAATAAAAATCAATGAAACTTACCATGTGGCGAGTTGTTGTTGTCCTTAATGTGTACACGAAGCTTTGGGAAAAATAGTCTGCTTCACCTTTCCTTCATAGTATAGTGACAGTTACTATACTACATTATGAAATCGGTACGTGACACTAACAGTGAGCCTGGGTTACCTGTGGTATAGGGAGCCATCGTTTATTACATCCCAATAGGTATGAATCACTATGAATACGTTTAAAAGGATATGGACTGCGGGAGGGTACTCCTGGGATTTCTTGGTGGGGGTGTGCTGCCTGGTTCTTCAAATCCTGGCCCAATTTTAGACCAAAAAATGTAATTTTCCATCGCCCTTTTCAGACTAGATCTCTAAAATCCATACCCATTTTCAGACCTGGCCTTTAGGCAGAAATTATGTTATGATTGCTTAGATTAGAATGCAAACAAAAAAATTATTCCACTCCAATTGGAATTAGCATATTTCTCTTTCTTTCTTACTCATTTGGATTTGAAATGATGAATACGTTCATACACTCTGTGGTTTGAGCGTAGTTCCCTTGAAAACCATACCTGATTCCAGAGCAAAATGGGCAAATTGCAGACCCGTTTTAAGACCAAAACCGCACAAAAACCCTACCCGATGGGTTGGCACATATGGCTTATGTAAGGGAATACCCCCAGGGTATGGACCTTACCATTTAACTTTGTCTTTTCTTGATGAATATTCATCGTTTCGCGCCATTTTGTCAGCGTGTACAAAACATACATGTATCTAGATGTGACAAACCAGTAACGATAACCTTATTTAGCATTTGTCTTCTCAATATTGTTTTGAGCTCCATATCTTGTCAACATGATGATCAAACATGACAAATATGCCTTAGAACTGTGGATTTCTACATAACTGCTGCCTGATCAATTTTACAAGGAGAAATTAAGATTCAAAAAGTGTATTCCATCGGACTGTGAATCTGTGTACCATGAGATTTTTGTGCCTCATTGTGAGACCGTGAGATTGTCCTTGAAACGGTGAGTCTCACGGTAAGGTGAGAGGTGTGCAGAGGATAATAATGACCATTTTTGTATCACAATTGCAGGACGATTAGGTTGGTTAAGTTAATATTGAATTCTACAGCAATGCGGGTTTTCAGTGTTTACATGGAGGTACAGGTATTGCTGCAGTATTTGAACACTTTCTTCGTCCCCTCTGCGCTGATTTTGACCACAGTTTAATTTTGTCCCACACCACTGTGGATTTGTAAACACACTAAGGGATACTTTATTAACTTTGAACTATTTTAGAGTCCCAAAGGTTGGGAATTTGACCAAAAATATTGCTGATTCAAATGCCGCACGTTACGCCCGTCCCCCTTGCTCCCCTCTTCAAACATTGATATCTGCATCAACAAAAGCGATTGGCACTATCGACTGCAAACTTGAACAACAATCAAGGTCACAAATGATTCCTCTGCGCCCTGTATCTAAACGAACAAGCTACAATCGCCCGCAACGTTCATTAACGTCTTCTAAAATATTGTGTTTTCTACACTGTCCATCAATCCTGTCACTGTGTTCATTCTACGATGATATATCATGTACTGAAGAGCTTTACTTACCTTTTTTAATGAAGTTTCAGCGCTTGTGATCAACGCACAACATCTACTGAATAGCGTTTGTACATCAATATCCCCATACATGAAGTAGTTACCTAAAAAGGCGTACTCAGTCCCCCTGGCCGTAAACATAGGCACGTCAACGTGCATGAACTTTTCGGAAAATTGCTTCATCCCAGAAGGAAGGAAAAGCGTCTTGAGAACAGTAGCCGATTAGTAGAAGGCTCCTGGGTTTGTGAGATATCTCCTTAACGTAAACGTAATTTGTAGTCCTTTAGTGTACATTTGAGCCCGGCTTTATGAATGGACACCTGCTTACCGTAATGATTCGATTTAGCGCCTGGGGCTCTCAGGGCTGTCAACCCCCGACATCTTCAAATATTTAGAATTGACAAGGAAGGGATAATAGATGACGTAATAATGCACGAAACATGACGTCATTGGTGGAAAAAACACGCGAAAAAGATGTTGTTGGAATTGTAACACTTGCACCTGATTGGTTTACTTCTCACCCATCACATATTGCTTATATTACAATGGCATGCCGGAGTTTCTGAGGAAATGTTCAATGTTAAAAGTTAAAACAACGCAAAATATTTGAAATTTCATTGACAGAAAGTCGAATCTACAAGAAATAGCAAACTTCGGCAACTATCCGGGAGATTTCAGACTCTAATCTGGAGACCGGGAGAAACAGTTCCAAATCTGGAGTCTCCCGGATTATCCGGGAGAGTTGACAGCACTGGGCTCTTTTTTATTTCTGGTACCTTAGAGAGGAACGCTTACTCGGGACGGGGCGCATATTTCTTATTTGAGAAACAACCGAATGTTCAAAACAAAACTTCAATAATACTTTAAAAGGGGACAAAAACAGAAACTGTAACAGTAAAATGAACCTCCGTCTATACGTACCGGTACTCTAATTTAGAACAGGGGCGCTCAATGGGATAGGAGCGCTTATTAACAAAAACATCTTTGAAAGGGGCCGCTTATTCGAAAGGGGGCACTTATTGAAAGGAGGGCACTAAATCGAATCATTACGCTATTACAGCCACCTCGTTCTTACAGATGTTCCTTTTTTCCTAAGGAATAATACTCTTTCGCTAAACCAGGGTCAAAATCCCCATTGTTTTCCCAGCCAGGAGCCGATTACGAACAATCTTTTAAATAGTTGCAGATCGCCCCAGTTTTCTCGGATGGATAGATGTTATTAGGTGTGCGGCTACACTCGCGCGGGCAGATCCGCTATTATTAGTTCGGACACTTTTGCCGTAGTAAATGACCCATTCACCGCGGGAATTTGTGTTAGTGTGTGTGACCAGACTTTCCCGAGGAAAATTTCGCGTGTTAAATATCCATGGATACGTAAACAAGAACAAAGAAAGCGCCCATGATATTTGACGTGTTAATTAGCAAGGGTTTTTCTACTCACGGTAATACAGCCAATCATAAAGCTCGAATGGCTTTGCAGCTGAGTGGTTGTGGTTTCTTGGGTGTAGCTTAAATTTCAGACGATTACTTCGAGTCTTTTTTACTCCCCTTAACCGTCTGAAATTCAGGCTACCTTGGGCGTAGAGTAGAATTTTTTGGATTTTACTCTCTAATATCTAAGCTATTTTTGGTACAAATTTCAAAAAAAACAAATTTCAACGATTGGCGGAGTTGATCGGCATCGCACAGCCTTTGGATAGTAAACAGGTTTGTCAGGAAAAATTAATCCGTGAATTTAGTTTCTAGTTTTCTGCGAAACTTAAATTACTCAATGTACATGAATTATTAGCCTCCCCCGCAGGCGTTTTTAGGAGAGATCGTATTTCTTCCCTCCCCCTAAAAACGCCTGCGGGGAAGGCTAATGAATTATGCGAAACCCAAGAGAAGATGATGCCCGAAAAGTCTCAATGTTTTTAAGTGAAAGGTTTTTCTCAAAGGAGTGTATGGAACCCTTAGTCAACCATCTTCTTAACTTTAAAATTGTTGCCCTTGAGTGTATAGTCAAACATGGCTTTATGAACACCCGCTCTAATATCTTACAAACCTCATCTTTTTCGGAAGGAAGAGTTCTTTCAGTTTCTCTAAATGTAACCCGGTAAAATGAACACTCTTAATGCAATAAGGAAGAGAGAGATTTACTTAGAAGGATAACCTTTCTACAAAACGGACACGTCCGTTTTAATGGACCCTTCTACGGTTTTTTAACTTTTGCCCTGTACCACTTTGGGAAAATCTGTCGACACCACTGGAAAAAGCGCCTTAAAATTTGAGGGTGATGCACATTAAGAGGCGCTGCCTGTAGGGATCGAGCAAAGTTGGAAATCAGGCCAAATATCACAACTTTTGAAACTTTGTCAGAATAAAGCTTTTGACAGGCCTGATTGAATGACAATACGTTATCTTAAAAACCTAAAATTCTTATTTTGGGATTTGTTCATTTTGAGCGGACATTAATGGGGGTTAAAACAGAAAAAACGCTAAATTTGAAAAATCCAAAAATTATGTAGCCATTCAGTGAAACTTAATCCAGATCTTTACACGAATCTAAAGATATAAAAAATATATGTTTCATTGGGACCAGTAATGTTTTTGCCCAGGAAATGTATGTTTAAA
Source organism: Porites evermanni (assembly GCA_942486025.1). Taxonomy (NCBI): domain Eukaryota; kingdom Metazoa; phylum Cnidaria; class Anthozoa; order Scleractinia; family Poritidae; genus Porites; species Porites evermanni. Next base: position 65,562 of record CALNXI010000811.1, read on the forward strand.
GATGGCTCCTTTTTCCTTACACTTGTTCAATCAGGGACTCTGCTATAGATCCCGCGAAATATCTCTAGAAGTAGATGGACTTGGGAAAATTGGTTTATGCTGTTTGGAATAAAAATTTCCGCTAGCAGTCATATTGTGTTGGCAGGAGAACGACTCCATAATGCCGAAACTTCGAGTCTTCATGAGACGCCATTCTTGATGACATGGACAGCACTGGTTACGAGTTTTATAATATCCAGCTACGGCAAAAAGACACTACAAAATAACAAAACCTGCTATTTTTAATATTTTCCGGGAGTATACTTGATTTATGACTGGTTTTGGTCATTTTAAACGCAACGAGCCATGGAAGGACGATTTTGCATTACTGATGAAGTTGTCTTTTTTTAAACTTTTCAGCAAGTTTCTCAAAGAAGAACTCTGTCTTTGCTAACAAATGCTCTTTCATTTAATTTGTAGGTAAATACCAAATAATTTTTCTTTCAAATTACATGCCATCGGACAGTATAAGTTTTTGTTCTGGAGAGGGGCGGGGGGAGGAATAACTGGTGACTTAAATTAAATGCGGCAAAAAAATCTTGATCCACGAGAAAAGCATAACAAATTTGGTTCCATAATAGGACCTTGTGGTCCTATGTTATAACCTAGAACCAACCCCTCCTACCCTCAGTCCGTAAGTCGAGGGAGTCACATTTGATAGATGAGGCCATGACTCTTGAACCTAATGGCCTAAATTGGCGTGATGAATTATTGTAACCTATATCCCAGGATATATCCTTATTAGTTTTTTTGTTTTTTATGTTGTACGTCATTTCCGCCTCTCCCTTTTAAACAATATTTATTGCGACATCCTCCATCTATGTGAGGGCTCGACACTTACCCGATATCCACAGGAAAGGAAAAAATGCACGTGGAAAAGAAAAAATACAGGAAGTCTGTAACTGCTTTCCCGATCTGATAACAACGTTCTAGGCACTGTGGATAATACTCTTTATCTCCAGCGAAAAAAGGCTGTGGAAATTTGAGTCTCCAAAATTAATCTTACTAAAGTTTGCCACGAAAAAAAAAACAGATCGTAACATCGTTTCACTTCGCTGGCAATGGCAGCCATTTTGGACCTCTGACTGAAAAAAGGTGGCCTGGGTAGAGAACGGCCGGGCGGACCTCACGTGGAGCTCATACGCGACGATCCGCCATTTTAATTTTTGCATTTGCAATTTGGTCGGGGAGCTTCAAAAATTAGTCATGAGTCTTTGAGATTTGGGTTCAGGCGTCTAGAAAAGGATGAGGATGGAAGAAAGGACGTTGAGGAGAGGAATCTTGGAAGTCAGTCGGTCAAGGAGAAAAATCAAACAGCTAAAGAAACAGCCAAAAAGAAATACGAAGAAAAACGAAAGACGGTTTGCCTTGGTTTTAGAAAAGAGTGTCTAAGCGAGTTCAGTTGGTTGGAATACAGTGAAGAGGAGGGGCAGATAAGCTGTGCAATTTGTAACCAGTTTCCCAATATATGAGATAACAGTAGCTCGTTCTTCCTCGGTAATATCAGTTTTCACATGAGTAATATAAAGGGATACGATCATAGCCGTCGACATCTAAGTTGTATTGAAGCGAAAACTCTTACTTATACTCTGTTCCTTCTATGTAACGATTTTTGGTGGCAAACACATTTTGAGTTCTAAAGCTTTTTGGAATGTAAATTTGTGGTTTGGAAGTAAAATACGAGAATCACCTTCCATGATGGAAAGTGAAGTGAAAAAATAGTGTCGAGCTCTGAATTAAATATATTGTAATTCCCATCATAAATTCAGTAAACCTGAAGAAGGCTGGTATGGCCAGCCGAAATATTGTTGAATAAAAACAATACACGTCACGGTTTTGCAGTAACTATAGTTACTAGAATTACTGCTTCCAGGATCATACAGGAGCGCCTTTTCAAAAATTCAATAATAGCAACAGAATAGGCATTCTTCTTCCGACTTTTAACTTTAATGGAAAAAGTGACTAACTATGGAACCCATCTGAGAGATCTTGAGGATTTCGATCTCTGACTCTGTCATCAAGCACAGGTTTTTGCCAGAGAAAAGCAAGGGATGATTTCCTGCCGTAAAAATTCCATCACATCCGAGTGGACAGCCGCTTGCTGCCTCGCAAATTCTTCAGCCTCATCATCGGAGTCGGTGGCATCTCTTCTCTTACATGCCATCCTAGAGGAGAATGAGGTGATTTGTTGTGGACGTAGGAACTCCTTTAACGTGAAGATTCGCATCCCGCTCTGATCTCTCAAACATCTCATCTCCTCCGAGACGTCATCTGGGCTTGCTTTAATCCCCGTGGTCTCTCCATGTTTAAACTTTTCCTTCATGTACCTACTTTGTTTGGAATTAAGCTGATGGCGTGGCATGGCCGACTCCCGACAAGCTCATCCCTCTGGCAGACAAGGGGAACCACTGTGTATTTCCGTATCCGGTATCGTCACTTCAGGATGGCTCCCCCCAGGCTCAAGACACTCTGCGGAACTGAGCTTTGCTCGGTCAATAAGTGAAACACTCTCGGCCCGACGGAATTGGTGTTTACCATACATGAGGTGCTGCTCCAGCCGTCCGTATGTCATAAAGGACTTGGTGCATCCGTCATCTGGGCATGGAAACAGGTGACTATCAGCCAGATTGGCATTTGCTTGTTGGGTCATTTCAGTGGTAGAACCCTCCTTGAGTAAGCTATTTGTATGGGATGTCGCCGGCTTTGGCTGTCTGGGTTTCACAGACACAAATTCTCCTTTCACTGGCCTTTCAGCAATCCATTTAACTTGGTTATCGTGTGGTATTCCTGAGAGAAGAGACCAAAATAAGCAAGTAATGGTGGCTTTAACACTCGCTGCCGTGATCTCGAAGTTGGACAAACTACTGATGCCTTTCCACTTGCTACTCTTTGTTTTCACTGGTGTTTTAAGCTAGCAAGAAAAATCCTTGTTACTTTCGCGATTTTTGCGATATTTGCGGACATTTCGGGGCCCTTCTTGGCTTCTTTGCTTTCTAAGTCTGGAATTTTGTTAGATTTGTTATTTTTGCGATTTTTGCGATATTTGTCATGGGTGTTTTTAGCTAGCAAGAAAAATCCTTGTTATATTTGCGATTTTTGCGATATTTGCGGACATTTCGGGGTTCTTCTTGACTCCTTTTTTTCCAAGTCTTGATTCTTGTTAGATTTGTTATTCTTGCGATTTTTGCGATATTTGTTAGTGATTTTCTGACATAATTTTTTCTCAATTATTTCTTTTGCGACAATTGCGAAAAATATTTGCTAGAAAATTTTTGCTAACAAGATCGATCCTGGACATATCTCGCAGTTTGGACAGTGAAAACCCCAAGGTAAACGCATTTCATCGCACTTACATGTAAAGAATGGAAGACCAACAGTCTAAGCCGTAGACTTGCTACAAGTCGACGTGTTTTTTAACCGCGATTTTCGCTCATATGTTTAGGCTTATGATCCAAAATCGCTTCCATTTGTTCTTAAAAGTACTTTAGCATTCGAAATTCACTGAGTGATGTTCTCTCTGCTCCGCTGTTTGTTGCTGCCGTCTCCTTCTTTGTTGCTTGCGTTGAATTTCAAGTCGGCGTTCTCGCTCATGAGGAATTTTTCGGTGTCAAATCTTCCCCTGCGAGGATTGACAATTCGGCGTTCTTGAGTTTGCTGTTCTGTTTGCATAAGAAATCGCTTGAGATTCACCAATAGGAAACATTGTTCCGCACACGATGAATAAACAAGTCAGCTCTTCAGGAATACTTTGGTCATTGATGGGAAATCGCTTCCAGTTGAATGTTGCCCAGAAACAAAAAATGCCCCGTGACGTCAAACTACTGTATGACGTCATAGCGTACACCATCAGAAATGTAAAAGTAAAGATCAGCGCGGATCCATGCGCGGTCCACGCACTGCGCGCGCGACGAGATTATAAACTCACTTCGCGAGGAATAACTATTCTTTCACAAAATTGGCCAGGGCGATGCGCTTTATCGTTTTTTTCTGCCCTGTCCCTTGACTTGCCCACGCCTAACCCAACGACTGGGTACGAGTCTGCCCCATTAATGGCTCATCGTCACAGGATACCCAGGTACACAATAGTTGCTTGCGACTTTGTAGGTGTTGTGGAGAGAATGAAAAAGAAGAAGAAGGGTCAGTCGGCTTTACAGCCGTAAGGAATCCACTATAGTCATTACGTTCACTGTTTTTCCTCACCTCTTGCGAATTCTTTTGATATGTTGCAAGGCTTGTGGTCAGCTTTCCACGACACTGCCGGCAGATTGCTTAAGAAAGATAACATTCGAGAAAGCCTTTGTGAGTGAATACAGTGGTTAGTGTAACATTTCTAATAATACTGTTGAATACCTGAGCCGATGGGTATAAGTGATCCAGTCCTTTTGAAGATTTCCTCTGACAGGTTCCTACTGATAGTGCGATCACCCGTGTGATTTTTTGAGCGGTAAGATGTGACCCCCTCTGGGACCTGGCAAATCTTCTTACGCCCTCTCCATTTTATACCAAAGGTATCTCGATGCTTTTGACAGACCATGAAATCTACTTCAGGCGTTCCCGAAAATACTCAGCCATATACAAAGTTAAGTCAACCGTGAACATCCCTTCAATACGCCCCTCAATGACAGATGTAAAGGGGTATGAAAATGTTCTTACCTGCTCTCAATAAAATCAACTCTTTCTCAGACAACACGTCCTCTTCACGCATTTTCAGCATTTCCAAGTGGCCCGTAATATCGCGCTGACAATCACCTAACACTTGATATTCGTCAACTACTGTATCTTTCACAGTAACTGAACCGCACTATGTCCCAAATAGCTTTCCAATCCCGCATTTATTCATTTTTTCTACTTTTACGAACAAAGATGTCTGCCATTCACTTGTTTTAAGTTATCGTCGGAGTGGGAGTGTTTGTAGGCGCCTTAAACTTTCTAGCAGTCTGGTGATCTCTTCGCAGATGATTGGCAGGTGGACATGAGAGTGTTTTTGCAGTCAATAAATATAATGGCTTGAATTTTGTACTGTCCTCCAAGAAAACAAGGGTTTCGAGAGAACATGATATTATGAAAAAGTGTCCCGTCAACTGTTTCCCGGGAAAGTTACGAACAAGTAGAATCTAAAGATTGTTTGTTGCGCCTATAACTAATCAAGCGTGACAAATGCTTATTGAATTACAGCATTAAACTTTGCGGGTACTTTCCTAGGCATGCAAAGTGAGGCGACCTTAAAAATCTGTCGAAAAACTGAAATCCGAATTCGAAGATTTCCCTCTAGATTAAGATGAAGCTAACATACAGAAATGAAATGATGTGCCAAGTGTATAATTTCTTCAATGTACTACGACATGCCAACATCTTTTTTCCATATAGTATACCTGCCAACTCTCACGCCTTAGGCGTGAGTCTCACGCCTGCGGGTTGAAAACTTCGATCTCACGCCGGCTCACGCTTGCGGGCCAATTTCTCACGCCTGATTGAAAAATGTGAGTTGTTGCCGACCTGATGGGAATTTTGTCATCCATATTTGCTTCTAATGGCCGTCTTTACTTCGTCACCCATCTGGCAATTTACATTCTGAGAAGTTAACCTGCGATCAGATGGTCCTTCTTCCCTTTTTGTTTGGAAGATTATATACCTGCCAACTCTCACGCCGGCGGGTTGAAAACTTCGCTCTCACGCCGGCTCACCCTTGCGGGCCAATTTCTCACGCCTGATTGAAAAATGTGAGTTTTTGCCGTCTTGCTTGACACAATTTCCAAAAATATGTTAACTCAGACTCATATAAGGAACGAAAACCATCTGTAAAATGAATAAATGACAATACCTTCCTCACGATCTCTGATTTTTGAAGTGAAAAGCACTGGGAGCGAGGTCGCATTTATACGCGTCCGGAAGACTTCGGACTTCTTCGGGAGACTTCAGACTTCTTCGGGAATCTTCGGATATGATCGTGTCGTCTTCAAAAATCCCAGCACTCCCAGGATAAAAATCTCATGCTTATATCTCAGAAAAAGTTGGCAGGTATAATATAGGATGTCACAATGAATTTTCCAAGACGACTATAACGAGGCAAATGTTTGAGGTACACTTTTGACATGCAATTTAAAGCGGTAGACCAGTCCCTCATACAACTTCAGGCCATTTACAATCAATAATCTAAAAATTCTTGAAAGTTTTTATTGGATTAAAGAAGCATTGCTCGTGTGTTTGACAAGATGCGAAGGTTTAGCTGCACCAACGTACCAAGGGACGCAGCGGGCAAATCCATCAGACTTGACGCACTAGCAGATCAATAAAAACAATGTACATATTGGTTATAAAATAACAACACATTCAAAAACAAATTAGCAAAACAGTATTTGACAAATTGCATAGTTTATTACCAGCTTTTGCATTCTCGTCACATCAACCCTGGCGACAAGACGTTCAGAGAGCGTCTCAAGAAAGGTCGAATTTTGGGCACTTTCAAGGCGCTCTACTGGCAACACACAGAGACGGCCCGCGGAACTTTTTATATCAAAAACTTCACCAGCATGAGGGGGTGTTTACATCATACCGGGGGGACTTTCACACGGGAGTGAGTTCACACCAGTTCCCTCTCATGGCTCTACATTTGTTTATATGATACCACCACAAAATGTCATGCCGGCGCGAGTCACCCCGGCGTGAGTTCACCCCGGTTGTTGTACCGGGGCGAGAATTTCACTCCGGTACGAAATCTCGCAACGGTATCATGTAAACTCGAAACTACCACACGTTTCGGTGTAAAATCGGTTAGCCGGTAGACTGGAACGGGTAGCGCATGCGTAATGTTTGCGATTTTGAATCTTACGTGTATTTTATCAACATGAAGTCTACCTTCAAATAACGAGATATGAAATGACCCAGTCATAATGTAAAAGCGATACGAAATAGAAAAGTCATCCCGCTATGATACTCGCGTCGGTGCGAGTTTTCTCATCTAAACACCCAAAAAGGCTTTCCAAAAGGTATTAAAAAATTGCTCAGTCTCAGTCTACTACTCGAGATATCCCTCGGGATATGCAGCATAGCCCATGACTATACGAGTATTAAGAAAAAGAGAGTTTTCTTTCAAATTGATTTTGATGAAATTGATAGATCACTTCTAACAACTGAATTAAGTTTCCTTGGGTTTTGGAAATTTTGTACGGATTTTTCAAATTTTGATTTTATTCCACTCTTTAAGCAAAAAATGCCCCCTTAAAGTAAACGCGTCTCAAAAGAAAAATATTGAGTTAACGATAAAACAAATTATGCCAATGAATCAGGCATATAATAGACTTTATGTAACTCCCAAAAGTTACAAAAATTGGTAGACGCTTACCTTGAATAGGGTTCTTCAATTCCGCCATCACGACCAAATTATTTTCTTCATCTTGAAATGCCGAACGTTTTTATCGGCCAATCGCGATCCAGGTCATTATGTAAGATGTCAAACCTCGTCATCAATTACAGTTAGATTTTTATTTAAAAGGCGCTTTGTTAGTCTGTTCCACTAAACTTTACTATCCAATTGACTTTCACTGTAGCATTTGCAATAACAATTTTAATTTCATTAAAAGTGAACGCTTTCACAGTTTTTAACGATATAAATAAAGCAGAAAAAGAGAAGAATGTGAGAAAAAAACCCTTTCTTTAGAAGTGCTTTGTCCTTCTTTAAACAGCGAAATCTCTCCTTATCATTTGTGTATTTATAAACCCGTCTAACAGAAACAAATTCTAACTTTCTAACTCAACCGATTTACCAAAAGCAAAAAAAAGAAATCATGCTTTAACTTAAAAGGCCAAACGTTACAAAACCGTAACGAAACTTAACAAAATCTAAAGACCAAAACGTTTATCAACTTTATGAGCCATCTTCAGCTACGTGCCTCATATGGTTTTCATAATGTTGAACAAGAAGAGATTCACTACTCATCTCCTCTTGACAAATCCAACAGCTGTGTTTCTCAAGGATAGGTGATTGCGGATCCTTCATACCACTGTTTCCAGTCTCTCTTTGTGACAGTGTGTTGTTAGTCAATCCTGACCTTGTACTACTTTCTTCTCTCTTACGCTTACAATGAACACGTGTAAACGTACCTTTGTCACTGTCACATTTATGCAACATTTTTTTAGTGTGGACTTTCTCGTGCCTCCTAAGACCGCTCGACTGACTAAAACACTTGCCACACTCTTTACATTCATAACGCTTTTCCCCATTGTGAACTCTTTCATGAAGGTTTAAAAGTTCTATTCGGCTAAAACACTTCCCACACAGTTTACATTCATAAGGCTTTTCCCTGGTGTGAACCATTTCATGTCTCCTTAGCACTCCTGCTCTGTCAAAAAACTTGCCACACTGTTTACATTCATAAGGCTTTTCCCCAGTGTGAACTCTTTCATGAATCCTTAGGTTTCTTGCTGCGCGAAACAACTTGCCACAAAGTTTACATTCATATGGCTTTTCCCCAGTGTGAACTCTTTCATGATTCCCCAGACTTCCTGTTTGGCTAAAACACTTGCCACACTGTTTACATTCATAAGGCTTTTCCCCAGTGTGAACTCTTTCATGACTCGTTAGATGTCCTGCTTGGCTAAAACACTTCCCACACACTTTACATTCATAAGGCTTTTCCCCAGTGTGAACTCTTTCATGAATCCTTAGGTTTCTTGCTTCGCGAAACAACTTGCCGCACTGCTTACATTCATAAGGCTTTTCCCCAGTGTGAACTCTTTCGTGACGCTTTAGGTTTCCTGCGTCACTAAAACACTTGCCACACTGGTTACATGCATGAGGCTTTTCCCCAGTGTGAACTCTTTCATGCTTCGTTAGGTGTCCTGCTTGGCTAAAACACTTGCCACACAGTTTACATTCATAAGGCTTTTCTCCGGTGTGAAGTCTTTCATGAATCTTTAAAAGTTCTTTTCGGCTAAAACATTTCCCACACAGTTTACATTCATAAGGCTTTTCCCCAGTGTGAACTCTTTCATGTCTCCTTAGGGCTCCTGCTCTGCCTAAAAACTTGCCACACTGTTTACATTTGTAAGGCTTCTCCCTCGTGTAAACTCTTTCATGATTCGTTAGGTTTCCTGCTTCAATAGAACACTTGCCACAATGTTTACATTCACAAGGCTTTTCCCCAGTGTGAACTCTTTTATGAGTCCTCAGGTCTCCTGATCGGCTAAAACGCTTTCCACACAGTTTACATTCATAAGGCTTTTCCCGAGTGTGAAGTCTCTCTTGACGCATTAGGTTTCCTGCTTGGCTAAAATACTTGTCACACTGTTTGCACTTCAAAGACATGGATTTGCCTCTTCCTTTACACCCTTTCAACATAAAAGAGAGACATTATGTTTTAATCTTTCTAAAACAACATAAGAGAGCTTGATTAAAGACGCACGGTCATGAGCTAACGAAAAGACCAAAAATATATTAATTTTGTATGTACAATCATCAAATGATGTAAACATTATTTTCAAAAGATATTCTTGTTTTGGTACACTGCAGTTAACCGTCTCATAGCGACCAGTTCTCGTAAGCTGAAACTTTAGAAATGACTGTTTTGTTTCTCAGTCAAACACTGTTTCAACAATTCTCTCGTAAGTCACCACTACATTTATCTAAATTTCTGAAAGGACGGCAACAACATTTTGGGCCAGATATTTGACAAATTCTTTTGGTAGCAACCACCTCGCACAATCATTTATGATGGTGAGAAAACTGTTGCTCAAATGTCGCAAAAAGTCATTGTTTTAATAGGGTTGACCAAAACAGCTGACAGATTATAGCAGTTGACTTTTAAAAAAAATGTCTGTCATATACGATCTGTATAAGTCAAAAAGTGGATTGTTACAATCATGCAAAATGTTACGTGCAAAGTTTCATCAGTTCCAAGCGCTATTCGATGTCAAACATAAATACAAATTGTTTATTTGCCTCATTGTAGCTTGGTAAGGTAATAACTTTATATAATTACGTTAATCGGTTCAGTTTGAGCTTTCTCCCTTGATTTTTCCTGTAGACGACAAACTCTGGTAAGGGAGCACTTCTGTCATGCACCAAGGGTGGTCGCGTACGAGAGAGTTGACTGAAGTGGTTCCTAAAGGAAGGTTAAGTGCTGCAAACAGATGTCTATTACAACAAGTAACTAGGGAATTTATTCGGAGACAGCATTTATTTGAATAATGTATGTATTATAATGCAAGTTTGACAATGTCACAACGTATGGTCACAACGTGAACGGAGAAAATATATATTGCTGGTTAGTATGGGAAGGAGATACTAAAGTTTTTATGACTACACTGTATAAGATAAATTTTAATTCTACTGTAATTTGAAGTCAATTTTCAACTGTTTCTGTATTTTTTCTCTTTAAAAATGTAATTGTTCGACGGACAAGCCATGTCCAAGATTTATATGTCCGAACTAAATTTCATAGGTTTTGGCACACCCTGAACTTTTTGAAGGGAAGGTAGGTGTTTAGGCACAGGTAACCTTGGCTCACTGTTAGTGTCACGTACGGATTTCATAACATGGTTAAATATAGAGAACATATGGGGCGAAGTTTAGGTCTGGAAATTTGCTAGAAAAGGAAAATAAAAATCAATGAAACTTACCATGTGGCGAGTTATTGTTGTCCTTAATGTGTACACAAAGCTTTGGGAAAAATAGTCTGCTTCACCTTTCCTTCATAGTATAGTGACAGTTACTATAATACATTATGAAATCCGTACGTGACACTAACAGTGAGCCTGGGTTACCTGTGGTATAGGGAGCGATCGTTTATTACATCCCAATAGGGGCCTGGGGCCCGTTTCTCGAAAGTCCTGGTAACTTTACGGGCCCGAAATCAAAAATTCAAATCGAAATATAAAGAATAAGAGCGTGGGTCCTGGCTAGCAAACTACTCCATTTAGTTTCATTAACTGACAGTTTTATCATGTTAGATCACAAAACTATTGAAACCTCGATCTTTAATGTAAACGGAGACAGCTTACTGTGCCCGTTAATTATCGGGACTTTCGAGAAACGGGCCCCAGGGCTTTTAGACATGTTTAGAAAGAAACTGTGAGTGAGGTCAAGATTATAAGGTGCAGGACTCTATGTAAAAAATTATAAAACCATTTTACATTTGAAGTAAGTCTAAATTTCCTCTAATAGTAGACAAAAACTCGAGATGGCAGTTTTTTTGCCAGCAACAAACCAGAGATCTAAAGCTGCAATATTCTTCTGTTTCCCTTCTTTTTACCAAGAACAGACTCCACCAATAGACACTGGAGTAAATGATCTACAGTCGATTCCTGATTACTCGAACCTTCGAGGGAAATTGAAAAAGGTTTGAGATAGTGGGAGTTTGAGTTATCGGAAAGTCGAAGCAAATAACAGGAAATACAAAAATGGGATGGGGAATGAATGCAAGTAAAAATGCACACTTCAAGACTTCATTTTGATAGATACACAGTGCTGGACACTACATTTACATTGAACTGACAAAAAAGGAAAGACAAAGAATACATGGTTGCTAAAACAAATCAATGTTTCAGACTACAGTACACTTTTTTTCAACTTGTCTGGTGCTTGAAGCTCAACTTTTTTCTAAGTCCCCTTTTGGCAATCTAAAATTATAAAATGGTCGCCAGACATGAAATATGGGTCGCCAGAAAAAAGGGACACTTTGTGCAACACTACATGAAAGTTTGAAAGAATCAAAATGGGTACAACCATCGCAATCAAATTTGGAGGTGCATGTGACATCTCAAAGCTTAATACCCACAGAAGCAGGTTTAAATTAGGCAAATTATCAAGAAAACAGAGCATAAATGATATTTAATACAAACTTCTATTTCCCTTTAACTTAAAAAGACCATAAACACCAACTACTAGAAAAATGCATATCACAGAATCTCAGGAGCTTGGCATGTGATAGCTGAACACAGGTTGTCAAATTGGCGACTTTCACAGTAATGACAGTCGCAAAAATTTTTTTCGATTTGCTATGTCAACCAAAACGTTCACAGCTTGGAGCACTATGTTCGAACCCTGCATGTAAGTAAGGTTACAGGAAAGCGTTAGACTGTGATGAAGTTATGGCAGATAGCAAAAAAAGTTTAGATACTGCGCTCGATGGCGATGTAAAATCCTTTTTTTAACTTCTTTCACTTTTCCTAAAGTTACAATGGATGCACCATTCAATGTAAATCAAACAAAACACAGCTTAAAGCTCTAACAACAAATATAAAAATTTAAAAAGGTTAACAGACCATTTCATGCTGTAATAGATGTGCAGCCTGTTACCCAAACAGTTTCTCTGATATCTTTACTAGACAGTACGTGCCCTGCAGTGTCAGTGGCACCACTCAAAAAAGCATAAAATACCTAACTAAGACATGTATACAAAAAAATTCTTATAACTTGACAAGGTTCAAAGAAAGTAGTGTCCGATTGCCGGGGCTCAACAACAACAGTCCTATTTAGGACTACGTTCACCCAAACGATCAAAATCAACCTTTTAAAATTGATTAAGTTAAAGATCAAGCAGGTTGCAAAGAAAATCATTTTTACAGCTTGCAATTCAGGCAAGCTGAAGCTAGCATTTACTAGCGCAGATGTCATTTCAACTAGCCCCAGACGCTTTTTGATGAGCAGAATTGATTTCATAGTTCTTCTGTTATTCGAATTGCTCAAAAAACATCACTTGCCCATTGGGCAAGTGAACAACAGAATTTCACAAGCCCAATAGCAAAATCCACTATAGTCATCTTCAGAGTCAAAGTGAGTTGTATCACGTCAGTTGATGGTATTATACTCTGGTTATTGGTCTGATTGGTCAATTACGTTGCGCAAAGTAATTGACCAATCAGACCAATAACCAACGAAATATAAAAGGCGGTTGCCTATTAATTAAAGACGTCTTTGCAGAGTATAATACCATCAACTGGGGAAGCTGTCATTTATGTGGGCTAAAAGCCTGTTTTTTCTGCTCACTCAAGTCATTCTAATATGTATAAATCATGCACTGAAAAACTTTTCTTACCTTGGTTATTGGGTTTCGGCGTTGTGGATCAAATAAAAAGAACTCGAATTCAAAGTGCTCAATACTGTTTCCGAATGGCGTTTTGTATCAATGTCCCACACATGACGT
>CALNXI010000811.1:96326-111333 GCA_942486025.1 Porites evermanni
GCAAATTGTCTCTGAGATCGTAGCCCAGTTATACTCAGAAAACTCCATACAAACCCTTCTAATTTTTTTTTGGGTCGACCCAAAAAAAATTTAGAAGGGTTTGTATGGAGTTTTGTAAGCATAACTGGGCTACGATCTCAGAGACAATTTGCCCCCAAATGCTCATTTTTGGCAAGTAGGCCTCTTGGACATTGTTCTTTCAGAATATCCTGACAAATCCCATAATTTCAGAAATTTCATTTTTATGACGTCACACTTTAGTACTCTATTATCTTTTTCCCAGTAACACTTTGCTTCCAAGGACTATTATTTCTTCCACATCTCCCAGCCAGCAAAAATGTGCCTGAAGAACAGATATTTTGATGAACAGATCCATTGGGTGCCCCTGACGTTTTTAGACTTTCTTAAAGTCCTTCGCTTCTCATGTTCAGGTAGTTGGCCCCAAAAAACATGAAAAATCTTCCCGCTCGCGCTTCGTGCCCATGAAAAAACTTGAGCTCCACTTGTCAGGAGCACCCAACGATGGTTTTCTCCTAAATGCATTGAAAACACTTTTTAGACTATCCAAAATACTTTCAGATCGTTAGAAATACATTTTCTATCCGCGCTATAAAATTTCTATCTGTTCGGTCACCCTAGGGCAACTCGAATCTTTTCGAAATTACCAGGGATTCAGTAATATTTTCCCCAAAATTTTAGATTTAATTTAAAGTTTTACGCAAGTGAGAATTTTTCTGATTCCTCTTTCCATCGCATTTTCGAATCCAAAAACTTTAAGGTTTCTTTTTTCTGTGAAAAATACCTTAATCAGTGGAGTGAAATGCCAAAAATTAAACTTCAGAAAATGGTAGGGAATTATTAGATAAGCTTCGATAATATACATGAATGGAAAAGTCATCTAGAAATTCTCAGCCTTCCTCAGGGTATAGAAATTCTAGGCAATTTTTGCTTCTCCTAACAGATATTTTACAGAAAACAGCCTTTGGGTGCCCCTGACTTGTTTGGACTAGACTAGCACGTTATACGTGCCTAAGTTTTGTCCGAGCCAGTCTGAGTACTACTTTTTGGGTAGGTACGTCATGTACTGGAACATTAAATATCAACAGACGGACAATTTTTCTCCACTTACACGACGTAGTACCCTCCTAGTCTCTCTTCACTCAGAGTTCTCGACTTTCGATCCAAAACGCCGAAACCCAATAACCAAGGTAAGAGAAGCTTTTCATTACATGATGTATACAACTTAGAATGGCTTAAGTGACAGGTTTGATCGACACAACAGCAAAGAGGAGCGCAGACATTGGTATGACATGAGGGTCACTCTTATTTACCAGTTCTTACAAATGTAGCGAATTTCTTATTTATCGGACTTGTAGCCCTGAGTTTTGAGCTTTTTAAAGTCTTAAATTCCGATTTGTACATAACTCAGTCTTGATGTTATGCGGTAACCGGTTTTTCCGATACATAGTCGCTCACATAACTGTTTTACACGGCCACTCCATGGACTGTGGTGAAGTTTATCTATTAGGGTTTAGAAAACTGAGTGAATCAAGTTCCATTTAGGATCATTACAGATGATTCCCGATAACTCGGAACCATCGCTAACTCGAACCTCGCGCTAACCCAAACCAAAATCGATTTCCTATGGATTTCCTTTATTGCTGATTTGCACTTTACGTCACCGCGGCTGTCTTGGTGGTCAAGAACAAAAGCATTTCTCTCCTTTGGGAACTAAACTCCATTTTCATGATAGTAATAACTAAATCCTGAAACAGGCATGTGTGGTACAAGTCATATGAGCTCACAAAAGTGGTATGGCCAATAATAAAACAGTAGTTTTAATTTCTTTGGAGTACGTGTATGCGTGTGATAATCAACAGTGTTTAATGGGCGTTGACATGGTTAAATTTTAAGGCAAATGGTGAATTTCTCACATTTACTGGAAGTCCTGTAAGAAATGAGAAATTTCACTTATTGCCTACGTTGAAAATTTTGTTTTGAAAGATTATCTTTCTTATTTTTCACTCCTAACTTGCATTTTAATTGTTGACTGGTGCTTGTTTCCCACGATGTTATTACAAGCACTTCTTTGTTTAAATTTCTAATCATATTTTCCATACATAGAGGATATTACATGGCCGCGCTGAGATATGAAATTTCTCTTGGAGTGTTGAAAAATATTTCACAAGTGAGCACAGCGAAAGAGTGAAATATTTTGTTTCAACACGAGAAGAGAAATTACATATCTCCAAGCGACCATGTAATGTTCTATTTATCATATAAACACCAATGAAATACCAAACCATTTTACTTAAATAGTTTTTTGGTGTAAAAGGTGCAGTTTATTATGAAGCCAGAGCAATGGTGATATTTTCACATGTGAAGATAACATGTTACTTTCACATGTGAAGATAACATGTTACTTTCACATGTGAAGATATCAAGTTTTCGCGTAAAAGCTCACTTGGTATTTCATTGGTGTTTATATAATAAATAGGGGATATTACATGGCTGCACGGAGATACAAAATTTCTCTTTGAGTGTTGAAAAATAGTCGGAATGAGTGAAATATTTTTTTCAATACGAGAAGAGAAATTTTGTGTCTCCAAGCAACCATGTAATGTTCTATGAGTATTTATTATATAAACACCACTGAAATACCAAACCATTTTACTTAAATAGTTTTTTGGTCTGAGAGGTGCGGTTTATTAATCACTGCAGGAAGATTGGCTGTGCTATTATAAGATTAATGAAACGTAAAATGCTTTATAACATCTGCTCAACATGTCGGAACTGGTCGGATAAGTAACCCGTAAAAAATCCTCTGATTTTCATGGTGGAATTAGATTTCAATCGAGTTTTACAATCAGATGGGAACTTGCAGATAAAACCTTTCTCAAAATAGACATTATCTGTTTAGATGACAGTTAAAAGTATCAGATTATGGTGATTAAAACAAACAAAAACTTCATACCTTTCTGCAACAGCGTGACTTTCAGAAAGCCTCGAGGGACGGACTTGGTAACCGCTTCTGAATTGATACCAGGCTTCTGTCGGTCAAAGTCAAATGTCCCGACCCTGGGGTCGCTTCACACGATCAAAAGCCCAACTGGGGGATAGTCTCAGGCATCAAATCCCCGCCCCTTGCCCACACTCCCCCCACGGGATTTACATTGATAGGTGCATTATTTTCACGTGTGAAGATATCAAGTTTTCGCGCAAAGGCTCATTTGGTATTCCGTTGGTGTTTATATAATAAGTTGTGTTTAATACATTAGCGTTGTTGTTATTGTTTAAACTACTTTGCGAAGGTTATGCAAGACTTTTTGTAAGGTTCAATATTTGATAAAATAAACTGTTTGTGTAACCACCAGACAACTTACACTAAGTCTTTATCAACATGGCTAATGTCCAAGTCTCCTAGTTATTTCCAGGCTGTAACATTTTGCTTGTTACATTTAGTGTTAAAAATATTGTTTCATTTTGGGTCAAAAGTAGGTACATTTCATGTTAAAACATTGTTACATTTTGGGTCAAAAGTTGTTACATTTCACATTAAAACATTGATACATTTTGGGTCGAAAGTTGTTACATTTCGTGTTAATGTTACATTTTGCGTCAATTGTTACATTTTGGGGCATAACACCTCCCCCTCAACAAACCCTGCCCTCTCTGGGATTTACTAAATGATAATAACAATAACCTTAAGTCTAACATTTTCTTTCACCTCATCAAGGCTGCTGCCTAACGGGTGCCCGGGGGCCAGAGGCGCCTACAATTTATCCTCGGGCAACCAAAAATTCAAACAGGGAGCCCGAACAGACGCCTAAAACTTATGATTCTCAGGCTAACCTTCCAGTGAATAAACAAAAAATTCCCTGCCCATTCTGCACTTTGAAATAACAATGGAAAACGTTTGATTGTCAGCCATAGGCAAAAAAATATTTCCACCGAGAAAGGTAAGCACAAGCACTATTTCCTGAAATTCGCTTCAGTGACTTCTGCCACAGAGCAGTTGAAGTTTCTCGTCAGAAAATGGTGTCAGATGAATTTAATAGTCTTTGAAAAAACTTCGATTATAAAATCATGACTTTTCCATCAGCATTAGAAGTGTTAGGTTGCTACTGCATGAAGTAAAAACTGATAAAAAGTCACAATCCGTGGAGAAGCAAGCTGGTTTCAAATTACATGTGACATCAGTGCTTTCGGTATGCTATTAACTTTTGCAAATTTGTAGCATTTTCTATCTTGCTATGAACACGAAAGGTACACTCGGAGTTTTCTTTTAGCATTATTTTATTCAGTGTTATCTACACCTCCCTATTTTTTGCTGTACGTTTTGTGGTAACTTTTGAAAACTGGCCAAAACATTTCAGTTTTTGAAAGTGGCTATTCAGGCTCATATTTCAATCTCTTTTTAATTTACGCAGTCATGTGCAATACACATAAATACAAACCTTCACAAATATATAAGCAGTTCAAAGTTGATAGTTCAAAAGATAGACTTGATACAAGAATACTGGGTTAATTTTCCAAACTTCCAGATAAAAACCTTTCGTTAGTCCTTTTTTATTGCCTAAAAACTTAACATGCAAGTGCTGTTGGTCGGTGCTTTTGCTTTATGTGCAGGTGGTCATTGTTATGTTTCTCAAGAAATAAATCGTTTCTCGAAATCCTTTCAAGTGGCGAATATAAAAAATGCTGGTTTCTTGAAACTCAAGACTCGGTTTTCGCATTTCGGAACTTGATTTGTTCGAGGCTCAAGTATTGTTCCGGTTTTGTCTCATCACGCAACGCTCCTTAAGGAGCCTTCCTGACTTATCTAGGAAGATCGAAAGGCCTCTGCTTGCAGGGTATAAATTGATAAACAACAACTTCTTCAAAGATAGATCTTTCCAGGGATGCCTCGTTTTGGAGATCCGTCGTTTTGGATATTTTGACCAATCCTGAAGGGCAAAGAAAGGCAAAGGAAAAAAGAGCGCGAGAGAGAAAGATTGAAATAGATTCACCAACGAAGGACCAAATTTTGACTTTTACGCATGTTGAAAAACATATAAGCTGTTTAATTAGGTCAGATTAGTAAAAAAATATGCCTTTTTTCTTGCAAAACTTGCCGTTGTTATGTTAATTAGCCAAAAACCAGTCCAAAGAAGAGGAATTGGTGAAAAATGTGGTTTTTTTGCGACTCGCTGGCTGTAACCAAAGAGTTAGTAAGGTTACCGATCTTTTTTAATTGGGCTCCTAGAAATGCGGCTTGGGCTCCTAACTTTGTATTTTAGCCCGAAGGGTTCCCAAAAAATTTTCTTAGGCAGCAGCCTTGCAGTCATAGCCTCTTAATGTGGGGGATTTATTGACCACATAGGCGAGGGAGCGGGGGTTGGGAATAGAGAAAATAGATGGCCTGTCAACATCCTTTTGGAGCCACTGAAATTTGGTTTTCCCAGGAAAAGTTAATTGCTTTTACAACTAAAAGGGGATTATCCTGTCAACATGGTATTCACATTTTGTCACAGTGCTCATACATGTATGATGCTTCAAGTAGAATTAGTGCTTGTTACCACCACAAGGCTTATACCTCTTTACTTAATACAGTCAATTCTCTCTTACCGGACACATCTATACTAAGACAGACACCTGGTGTTCGTCCCTGCCGTTTCTCGGTCATTTTGTTGTAACTATACTCTCCAGAAGACGGGCACCTCTCTAAGACGGATAATAGACACTTTTAAGAGAAGTGCTTGATATAGTGAAAATTACCTCAAAATAAAACTGTGGGTGCTCTATATGACAGTAAATAGCGAAATGTTTGATTTTTAGAATGTAATCTTTTTCCAGTTCGCGTAGTGTATACTGTTATGCTTTTAGACCATGAAGCCATAAATGTTTGCATGTAAATGCACAATGTAAAAATACTATCCTCCTTTCTATCACATTGCTTTAGTTTAACCCTGTAAGCCCCAGTATCCACATACAAATTCTCCAAACTGATCTCTATACATTTCCTTAAAGAATGAGTTAAGAGAATTTGTTAAAAGATCAAGACATTTTTACTTAGGTGATCATTTTATTAATTCTCATAACTTATCTGTTGACAATGTATGGATATCGTTAGGAGAAAATTGATCTTGGTCACTATTGGGACTTAAAGGGTTAAGCTGTTTTTTACAAGTTCAACATACGTACATTCAGCTTTAAAATTGCTGCTGTCATGTTACATGTACCTTAAATATCTGTAAGTCAGACACCTCTCTAAGACAAACAGTCCAGGCAGGTCCCGAAGGTATTCATCTAAGATAGAGCTGACTTTATTGTCATTTTCATGGCAGAACACAACTTCAGTTAGGAGTGCAGGCAACTTTGTGGACTTGGGATGGGCCAATTTATTTTGGCTTGGGTCCTCTTTTTTCTACCTTTTTTAAAAATGAAGCAGTCCAAAACAACACGAGACTCAAACTGTTATTGATTTGTTTGATGCTTCACATAAGTGCTGTATGGTGATACTAAAGCCAATAATGCAAGAAACGGTTGACTAGAGTGGATACCCCAAAGTCAGATTGCCATCTTCCCTCAAAATACATGATAGGAGTCTCAATACTCTAAAAAGTAGTATTTAGGAGAAGAAAAAAAACTGAAGAAAACGGAAGGTAGTATGTCGAACTTAGGCAATCATCATTTGATGTATAATCCATATGTTTTAAAAACAGTCCTTAACCCTAGTCACTGTTCTTCTTTATTGCTAAACCCTGTATTCAACTCTTTTCCTTGCACAACTGTCTCTTACTCTGATTTCCCCACTTTTCTTAAAAATGTGACCAATAAGTTTGCATAAATATAGTATAGCATGCTATGAGTATAACGATGTGTACTAAACATAAATATATAAACCTCTTTTTCTCCAATGATGTTTACAAAGACTCCTTTCCTTTTTTCTCAAGCTTTGTGCTCATTTTCCTGCTCTGCTTGGTTTTTGCTCTCTGCAGGCGTCAAATAGATAAAAAGGCAAACAATGTCTGTGGGCAGGCATTCACCACTCAGAACAAAAGTATTTATTATTCATCACTCGTAAAAACTTAAGTGCAACACTCGCAATCTCTTTTGTTCACATCACTTAAGTACATAACTCTCTTAGTGGATTTTATGTGTTGTAGGTGCAAAATGCAACCAAAATCCCAGGGGCTGGGAATTTCCCTGAGCTTCAAAATATAAACATGACTCACCAAAGGGGAATTAGATTCATTTTGAAAATTACAGTATTTACTCAAATATTTAAGAGCTGTGGCAATAATTACGTCTTAACTGCAGCACTTATTCACGGGCAGTGTTTATCTAAGAGTTAGTAGCAGCAAAGAATTGTTTTATTAATAATTGTTGCTATTAATATTTTCAATGTAAACTATTGAGCTAACAGAATTAATTTTTTTGTTAGCATCTAACATATTTAAACCNTCCTTGCACAACTGTCTCTTACTCTGATTTCCCCACTTTTCTTAAAAATGTGACCAATAAGTTTGCATAAATATAGTATAGCATGCTATGAGTATAACGATGTGTACTAAACATAAATATATAAACCTCTTTTTCTCCAATGATGTTTACAAAGACTCCTTTCCTTTTTTCTCAAGCTTTGTGCTCATTTTCCTGCTCTGCTTGGTTTTTGCTCTCTGCAGGCGTCAAATAGATAAAAAGGCAAACAATGTCTGTGGGCAGGCATTCACCACTCAGAACAAAAGTATTTATTATTCATCACTCGTAAAAACTTAAGTGCAACACTCGCAATCTCTTTTGTTCACATCACTTAAGTACATAACTCTCTTAGTGGATTTTATGTGTTGTAGGTGCAAAATGCAACCAAAATCCCAGGGGCTGGGAATTTCCCTGAGCTTCAAAATATAAACATGACTCACCAAAGGGGAATTAGATTCATTTTGAAAATTACAGTATTTACTCAAATATTTAAGAGCTGTGGCAATAATTACGTCTTAACTGCAGCACTTATTCACGGGCAGTGTTTATCTAAGAGTTAGTAGCAGCAAAGAATTGTTTTATTAATAATTGTTGCTATTAATATTTTCAATGTAAACTATTGAGCTAACAGAATTAATTTTTTTGTTAGCATCTAACATATTTAAACCTTGCTGTCCCAAATTCAGTGCTTATTTGAGAAGGGCATTTAATCTGGGGTGCCACAGGTGCCTATTACGCAGGCTCCTGAGTGCCACATATTCCAGTAGATAAGGTGCTGATTTAATGGCCTTTTTGAGATTTATCTTAGAAGGGGTGCCACAGGTGTGAAGTGGAGGGATGCAAGGGCACTTGGGTAGGGACTAGGATGGTATGTTACAGGTCCAAATCATTAAATTCAGGTGAAAGAAGGTAAAGTCAATTCACTGTTACCTTCCAACATTTTTTCTGTGGTCAAGTACAAAAAAGAAAAAAAACTACAGTGACAGAAATTTACCAGACTTGTCAAAATAATCATGAGCAACTCTTCTCACTGACAGATTTAAGTCACTTATTTTATCAGTTGTTGTTCTGGTTATTGTGTGGGAAACTCCCTGTTATGAACCTTCGTTCAGTAGCCTGTGAACAAGCTCTCTGAGGCACAGGTGGAGCTTTTGGGTTGGGGGAGAATGAAATCAATCAAGCCATAAGTATTGGTAGTAACTTCCTTACCATACAGTACGGTGATCATGGTAAACAACATGTCTAAATTGCCTCATTGCTCTTATGAATTAAATAAAACAATAAAAAAACACAACTGTAAATACCTTCTCAGGTTCTTTATTGTTATCATTACTTTGGTATTTTGTAGGTATCCTCAATTACTTTTAATTTGCAAACAAGAATAACATAACAAGTTGATAAAGTTTATCATTATTATCATTGAAAAAACAGTAGTATTTTATTATCTTTGCAGTAGACATTCTAAATTAAATTACTTTTGGGTTTATCAATATCTCATGGCAGTGTCTCTTTTATTTAGCTGCATTTAATGGTTTCTTAAAGTTGATTGTTAATGTTTTTATTTTCTGTTGAAGAGAAACAATGGAAGCGACACTACGTGCTCCATGTCTTTTAAAGTGTAAACACTGTGGAAAGTGCTTTAGCCAAGCAGGAAGCTTAAAGACTCATGAAAGAGTTCACACTGGAGAAAAGCCTTATGAATGTAAACAGTGTGACAAATGTTTTAGCCAAGCAGTTCACCTAAGGATACATGAAAGAGTTCACACTGGGGAAAAGCCCTATAAATGTAAACAGTGTGGCAAGTGTTTTAGCCAAGCTGGAAAACTTAGGATTCATGAAAGAGTCCACACTGGGGAAAAGCCATATAAATGTAAACAGTGTGACAAGTGTTTCCGTCAAAAAGGAAGTCTAACATGTCATGAAAGAGTTTACACTGGGGAAAAGCCATATGAATGTAAACAGCGTGGCAATTGTTTTAGCCATGCTGGAAGCCTTAGGATTCATGAAAGAGCTCACACTGGGGAAAAGCATTATGAATGTAAACAGTGTGGCGAGTGTTTAGGCGATGCAGGAGGCCTAAGGATTCATGAAAGAGTTCATACTGGGAAAAAACCTTATCAATGTGAACAATGTGGCAAGTGTTTTAGCCGATCAAGAGACCTAATGAGACATGAAAGAGTTCACACTGGGGAAAAGCCATATGAATGTAATCAGTGTGACAAGTGTTTTAGCCAAGAAGTTCAACTAAGGAGACATGAAAGAGTTCACACTGGGGAAAAGCCCCACAAATGCAAACAGTGTGACAAGTGTTTTAGCGAAGCAGGAAAGCTAAGGATTCATGAAAGAGTTCACACTGGGGAAAAGCCGTATGAATGTAAACAGTGTGGCAATTGTTTTAGCGAATCAAGGAGGCTAAAGATTCATGAAAGACTCCACACTGGGGAAAAGCCATTTGAATGTAAACAGTGTGGCAAGTCTTTTAGCGAAGCTGGAAAACTAAGGGTTCATGAAAGAGTTCACACTGGGGAAAAGCCTTATGAATGTAAACAGTGTGGAAAGTGTTTTAGCCGATCAGGAGACCTGATAAGACATGAAAGAGTTCACACTGGGGAAAAACCTTATGAATGTAAACAGTGTGGCAAGTGTTTTCACCAATCAGGAGCACTAAGGAGACATAACAGAGTTCACACTGGGGAAAAGCCTTATGAATGTAAACAGTGTGGCAAGTGTTTTAGTGAATCAGGAAAGCTAAAGATTCATGAGAGAGTTCACACTGGGGAAAAGCCGTTTGAATGTAAACAGTGTGGCAAGTCTTTTAGCCGATCAGGAGACCTGAGAAGACATGAAAGAGTTCACACTGGGAAAAAGCCTTATGTATGTAAACAGTGTGGCAAGTGTTTTAACGAAGCAGGAAAGCTAAGGATTCATGAAAGATTTCACACTGGGGAGAAGCCATTTGAATGTAAACAGTGTGGCAAGTGTTTTAGCCAATCAGGAGACCTAAAGAGACATGAAAGTGCTCACACTGGGGAAAAGGCTTATGAATGTAAACAAGTGGTTTTGTCAATCAGGACACTTTAAGAGTCACTCAAAGTCCACAGCAAAAAAATGTCACATAAATGTGATAGTAACAAGGGTCTTTTTAAGATTTTGCATTGTAAGGTTAAGAGGGCAGGGTTGACTAACAGGACCCTGTTACAGAGCATCTGTCGAGAGGAGATGAGTAGTGAATCTCTTCTTCTTCTTCAACATTATGAAAACCATATGAGGCATGTTGCTGTAGAAGACTTACAAAATTGTCAAATGCTCGAGTCTGAGTGTTGTTAAGTTTCGTTTGGTTTTTGTTGGGTTTGCATTTACATGTAAGCTGCATAAACTATCTGTTTTGTCACCTTTGATTAATTGGTTGCGTTCAGTTTGAATTGTGTTTCCCGTAAATGGGTTTTAAAAAAAGTTCTTGAAATATATTAATGTTGACGGTTTTGTACATTGGCAATTCAGTTTGTTGGTGATCTTTTAATAATTCTAGTGATAATCACACCACTAGTGAAATTAGATGATAAAGAAAAAGTAATGTTCAGACTTTGAGCGCTGAGGTCGTTGCCTGATGGATCGAAGAACTGCCATTCTCCTGCCAGTCCTAGGTAAAATAGGTAAAAAAATAGTCCCTTGGTTTTGTTTACGTGACCCGAGAATTGATGCACACAATCAGGCTAAGTGATAAAGTATGGGACCCTTTTATCTTGGTTCACGTTAACGTGAGTCAAAGCTGACAAAATTGTCCCTTGAGTGTTGTTTACGTGACACGTAAACGGATGCACACAATCAGGCCAAATAATTAGGTATGGGACCCTTTCATCTTGGTTCCCCTCCCCGCCCTTTAAACCGACCGGCCCCCAAATCATAACGTAACCAATGGACCAATGTACAAGATAAGTAGTGGCAGAGGGATGATTTACTCCGTTTTGGTGGCCAGCAAGTGCCTAGTCATTGCCTAATCCTGCATACTAATTTTAAAAGTGCCTAGTCAGTGTCCAGCTAACTAGATAAAATTGCGTTCCTTCACACTAATCGACTCTTCCTCCTTCGAGTTTGACCGGTTTGTGAAGTATGTTGATCGTGACATTGACCGTCCTATTGATTGGCTCCGCCAGAAGAAGTTGGAGCCTGGTCTCCCTGTGGCTTTCCCAGTTCCCAAGTAAATGGTCATAATTTGTCCTGTCGTCTGCGCTGGTTTTTTTTTTTTTTTTTGGACTGCCTCCGGTTTTCGTTCCTTTTTGTGAAGTTGCCTCGTTTTTTTGTTGCTGTTTGCTAGTAGGCGAGGTTTGATACCTCAGCGAGTTTGGCGGACGGGTTCCCCCTCCATACTGTTTTTGTGCTGCTGTGTGTGTGGCTGTTGCTAGGATGTTGTTTAGCGCCATTGCACTCACCCCACCGAGGGGGCGGCCACTCACCTTAAATATAAAAGAAGTTAGTCGTTTCCTCGAGATAGAACGGAGAAAACCATGATCAGCATAATACACCTTGTACTGTCGCAATTTGTAATAATCATCGCACTTTGTAATACCTGTCGCAATTTGTAATACTTGTCACAATTTCTAATAAACCGTGTCACACTTTGAAATAAAAAAGCTGTCGCAATTTGTAATAACTGTCCATCGCACTTTGTAATAAACTAATTTCCAGCCCCCTTTCAATTTAGGCGCTCGATCAATATATTTCGCGTTATACTGTGTAATGAAATGTTTTTAGGAAGTAAAATGATAATTTATATCAACTGCAGTGATTAACAGTTCAGCAGAGGTAGTAGGCAAGGTGGATTAAGTCGTGATCCTTATAAAGCTACTCCGTTGAAAATTTGATGTACGGACCGGTGTTCACGCGTTTCTTTATTTATTATTACTATTATCAGTATTATGTCTTTTTTTTGGAGGGGGAGGGGGGGGGGGGCTTGTCGTCTGCCGGAAGTTTCCAACTACAGTCTCGTAAGCGATCGCATGGTAAAGCAATAGGGGTTGTTCCTTACAAGAGCTTCAGAAAGTAATTGCGCATAAAGAAAAAACAAAAGAAAATATTGTTTGATAAGTATCTTTATATAAGCTTATATACACACGGCTAAACTTTGCGTCCAATTTTTACCACTATCGAAGACTGCAGTTTCATCGAAGTTTTGAATTATATGAAAACAACTCTCGCTTTTATACGAGAGCTTAAAAACGAAGTCCAAGGAATCCAAAGGTCCAGTTGGGTAATTCCAAAGAGGTCGCGGTCGTTTACGAGAGCTTTTCATTGTAAAGTTTAAGCATGGATAATAGTGATGGTTTAAGTCACAGTTCTAACGGGGTTTCACCCGGGGGTTTCACAACTGTGGTAGTAACTACTGGTCGCTTACGAGTTACAAGAGTGGTCGAAAGGAGAGTTTAGACTGTCCTCGTGCACGTTATTAGACTTTCTTAAAGTCCTTCGCTTCCCATTTCCGGTTCAGATAGTTAGCCCAAAAAAACATGAAAAACCTTCCCGCTCGCGCTTCGTGCTCGTGAAAAAATTTGAGCTCGACTTGTCAGGGGCACTCAACGACGGTTTTCTCCTAAATGCATTGAAAACAATTTTTAGACTATCCAAAGTACTTTTAGATCTTTAGAAATACATTTTCTATCGGTGCTATAAAATTTATATCTGTTCGGTCATCCTAGGGCAATTTGAATCTTTTCGAAATTACAAAGGCTTCAGTATTATTTTCCCGAAAATTTTAGATGCAATTTAAAGTTTTACTAAAGTGAGAATTTTTCTGATTCCTCTTTCTATCGCATTTTCGAATCCGAAAATTTTAGGTTTCTTTTTCTGTGAAAAATAGCTTAATCCGTGGAGTGAAATGCAAAAACTAAAACTTCAGAAAATGAAAGGGAATTATTAGATAAACTTCGACAATATACATGAATTGAAATGTCATCTAGACGTTCTCAGCCTTCCTCGAGGTATAGAAAATTCTAGGCAATTTTTGCTTCTCCTAACAGATATTTTACAGAAAACAGCCTTTGAGTGCCCCTCACTTGTTTGGCAAGACTAGCACGTTATACGTGCCTAGGTTTTGTCCGAGCCAGTCTGAGTACTACCTTTTGGGTAGGTACGTCATGTACTGGAACATTAAATATAATCAGACGGACATTTTTTTTTTACTTACACGAAGTAGTACCCTCCTAGTCTCTCTTCACTCAGAGTTCTTGATTTTCGATCCACAACGACGAAACCCAATAGCCAAGGTAAGAGAACCTTTTCAGTACATGATGTATACAACTTAGAATGGCTTAAGTGACAGGTTTGGTCGGCACAACAGCAAAGAGGAGCCCAGATATTGATATTACATGAGGGTCACTCTTATTTACCAGTTCTTACAAATGTAGCGAATTTCTTATTTATTGGACTTGTAGCCCTGAGTTTTGAGCTTTTCAAAGTCCTAAATTCCGATTTGTACATATCTCAGTCTTGATGTTTTGCGGTAAACGGTCTTTCCGATACAAAGTCGCTCACATAACTGTTTTACACGGCCAGTCCATGGACCGTGGTGAAGTTTATCTTTTAGGGTTTAGAAAACTGAGTGAATCTAGTTCCATTTAGGATCATTACAGTTGATTCCCGATAACTCAAACCATCGCTAACTCGAACCTCTCGCTAACTCAAACCAAAATCGATTTCCCAAGGATTTCCTTTATTGTTTGTTTGCACTTGACATCACCGCGACCATCTTGGTGGTCAAGAACAAAAGCATTTCTCTCCTTTGGGAACTAAACTCCATATTCATGATTGTAGTAACTAAATCCTGAAACAGGCATGTGTGGCACAAGCCATATGAGCTCGCAAAAGTGGTATGGCCAATAATAAAACAGTAGTTTTAATTTCTTTGGAGTACGTGTATGCGTGTGATAATCAGCAGTGTTTAATGGACGTTGACATGGTTAAATTTTAAGGCAGCACATTATGGTTGGTGTGGAATTTCTCACATTTACTGGAAGTCCTGTAAGAAATGAGAAATTTCACTTATTGCCTACGTTGAAAATTTTGTTTTGAAAGATTACCTTTCTTATTTTTCACTCTTAATTTACATTTTAATTGTTGACTGGTGCTTGTTTCCTACGATGTTATTACAAGCACTCCTTTGTTCAAATTTCTGGTCATATTTTCCAAACATTGTGTTTAATACATTAGTGTTGTTGTTATTGTTTACACTACTTTGCCAAGGTTATACAAGACTTTTTGTAAGTTTCAATATTTGATATTATTTAAAATAAACTGGTTGTGTAACCATCAGACAACTTACACTTTATGAACATGACTAATGTCCAAGTCTCTAAATCGTTCCTCGAAATCCTTTCAAGTGGCGAATATAAAAAATGCTGGTTTCTTGAAATTCAAGACTCGGTTTTCGCATTTCGAAACCCGATTTGTTCGAGGCTCAAGTATTGTTCTGGTTTTGTCTCATCACGCAACGCTCCTTAAGCCCTCCTGACTTATCTAGGAACATCGAAAGGCCTCTGCTTGCTAGGAA
>CALNXI010000811.1:115427-127511 GCA_942486025.1 Porites evermanni
CAATTCCCCATAATACACTCTGTTTGCCCCCCAAATTTTGCATAAACCATTGTTTTTAAATGCTCCTGGGAGTATTGCATTTTCCCAAGAGCATTTTAAGACAATAAGTTATGCAAAATTTGGGGGGCAGACAGAGTGTATTATAGGGAATTGGAAAATAGTCAATATGACACTAAATAGCAAAATGTTTGATGTTTTAAAATGTAGTCTTGTTCCAGTTCGCATAGTGTATACTGTTACTCTTTTAGACCACGAAGCCATAAATGTTTGCATTTAATTGCACAATGTAAAAATACTATCCTCTTTTCCATCACATTGCTTTAGTTTAACCCTTTAAGCCCCAGTATCCACATACAAATTCTCCAAACTGATCTCTATACATTTCCTTAAAGAATGAGTTAAGAGAATTTGTTAAAAGATCAAGGCATTTTTACTTAGGTGATCATTTTTTTAATTCTCATAACTTATCTGTTGACAATGTATGGATATTGTTAGGAGAAAATTGATCTTGGTCACTATTGGGACTTAAAGGGTTAAGCTGTTTTGTACAAGTTAAAAATATGTACATTCAGCTTTAAAATTGCTGGTGTCATGTTACATGTACCTTAACTATTCATAAGTCAGACACCTCTCTAAGACAAACAGTCCAGGCAAGTCTGGAAGGTATTCATCTGAGATAGAGCTGACTTTATTATAATAGCAGAACACAACTTCAATTAAGAGTACAGGAAACTTTGTGGACTTGGATGGGCCAATTTATTTTGGGGTGGGTCCTCTTTTTTTCTACCTTTTTTAAAGCTGAAGCAGTCCAAAACAACACGAGACTCAAACTGTTATTGATTTGTTTGATGCTTCACGTAAGTGCTGTATGGTGATACTAAAGCCAATAATGCAGGAAACGGTTGTGACTAGAATGGATACCCCAAAGTCAGATCGTCATCTTCCCTCAAAATACATGATAGGAGTCTCAATACTCTAAAAAGTAGTATTAATAAGGAGAAGAAAAAAACTGAAGAAAACGGAACGTAGTATGTCAAACTTAAACCAGCATCATTTGATGTATAATCCATATGTTTTTAAAACAGTGTTTAACCCTAGTCACTGTTCTTTATCGCTAAACCCTGTATTCAACTCTTTTCCTCGCACAACTGTCTCTTACTCTGATTTACCAACTTTTCTTAAAAATGTGACCAATAAAATTGCATAAATATAGTATAGCATGCTGTGAGTACAGCGATGTGTGCTGAACATAAGGTGTCAACCCCCATTCTAGTCACAACCAAGAAATAATATTAGTAACTTTAATGGCATGGTGTTGACATGGGGTGGGACTTAATAAACCTCTTTTTCTCCAAAGATGTTTACAAAGACTCATTTCTTTTTTTCTCAAGCTTTGTGCACATTCTCCTGCCCTTCTTGGATTTTGCTCTCTGCAGGTGTCAAATAGACAAAAAGGCAAAAAATGTCTGTGGGCAGGCTATTCACCTCTCAGAACAAAAGTATCTGTTATTCATCACTCCAAAAACTTAAGTGCAACACACGCAAATTTCTGTTGTTTCCACATCACTTAAGTACATACTTAAAAAAACCATAAGTGAAGGCTATCTTGCCTATACTCTTCTAGTGGATTTTATGTGTTGCAGGTGCAAAATGCAACCGAAATCCCAGGGGTTGGGAATTTCCCTGAGCTTCGAAATATGAACATGATTCACCAAAGGGAAATTAGATTCATTTTGAAAATAATTTATTACAGTATTACGTAACTCAAAAATTTAAGAGCTGTGGCAATAATTAAGTCTTAACTGCAGCACTTATTCGCAGGCAGCGTTTATCTAAGAGTTAGTAGCAGCAAAGGATTGTTTTAAGTTGCTATTAATACTTTCAATGTAAACTATTGAGCTAACAGAATTAATTTTTTTGTTAGCATCTAAGCTATGGTGCGTATTTAAACCTTGGTGTCCCAAATGCAGTGCTTATTTGAGAAGGGCGTTTAATCTGGGGTGCCACAGGTGCTTATTACACAGGCTCCTGAGTGCCACATATTCCAGTAGATAAGGTGCTGATTTAATGGCCTTTTTGAGATTTATCTTAGAAGGGGTGCAATAGGTGTGAAATGGAGGGATGCAAGGGCACTTGGGTAGGGACTAGGATGGTATGCTATAGGTCCAAATCATTAAATTCAGGTGAAAGAAGGTAAAGTCAATTCACTGTTACCTTCCAACATTATTTCTGTGGTCAAGTACAAAAAAGAAAAAAAAACTACAGTAACAGAAATTTACCAGACTTGTCAAAATAATCATGAGCAACTCTTCTCACTGACAGATTTAAGTCACTTATTTTATCAGTTGGTTATTGTGTGGGAAACTCCCTGTTATGAACCTTTGTTGAGTAGGCTGTGAGCAAGCTCTCTGAGGCACAGGTGGAGCTTTTGGGTTGGGGGAGAATGAAATCAATCAAGCCATAAGTATTTGTAGTAACTTCCTTACCATACGGTATGGTGATCATGGTAAACAACATGTCTAAATTGCCTCATTGCTCTTATGAATTAAATAAAACAATAAAAAAACACAACTGTAAATACCTTCTCAGGTTCTTTATTGTTATCATTACTTTGGTATTTTGTAGGTATCCTCAATTACTTTAAATTTGCAAACAAGAATAACATAACAAGTTGATAAAGTTTATCATTATTATCATTGAAAAAACAGTAGTATTTTATTATCTTCGCAGTAGACATTCTAAATTAAATTACTTTTGGGTTTATCAATATCTCATGGCAGTGTCTCTTATTTAGCTGCATTTAATGGTTTCTTAAAGTTGATTGTTAATGTTTTTATTTTCTGTTGAAGAGAAACAATGGAAGCAACACTACATACTCCATGTCTTTTAAAGTGTAAACAGTGTGGAAAGTGCTTTAGCCAAGCAGGAAGCTTAAAAACTCATGAAAGAGGTCACACTGGAGAAAAGCCTTATGAATGTAAACAGTGTGACAAATGTTTTAGCCAAGCAGTTCACCTAAGGAATCATGAAAGAGTTCACACTGGGGAAAAGCCCTATAAATGTAAACAGTGTGGCAAGTGTTTTAGCCAAGCTGGAAAACTTAGGATTCATGAAAGAGTCCACACTGGGGAAAAGCCATATAAATGTAAACAGTGTGACAAGTGTTTCCGCCAAAAAGGAAGTCTAACATGTCATGAAAGAGTTCACACTGGGGAAAAGCCATATGAATGTAAACAGTGTGGCAATTGTTTTAGCCATGCTGGAAGCCTTAGGATTCATGAACGAGCTCACACTGGGGAAAAGCCTTATGGATGTAAACAGTATGGCAAGTGTTCAGGCGATGCAGGAGGCCTAAGGATTCATGAAAGAGTTCATACTGGGAAAAAGTCTTATCAGTGTAAACAATGTGGCAAGTGTTTTAGCCGATCAAGAGACCTAATGAGACATGAAAGAGTTCACACTGGGGAAAAGCCATATGAATGTAATCAGTGTGACAAGTGTTTTAGCCAAGAAGTTCAACTAAGGAGACATGAAAGAGTTCACACTGGGGAAAAGCCCCACAAATGCAAACAGTGTGACAAGTGTTTTAGCGAAGCAGGAAAGCTAAGGATTCATGAAAGAGTTCACACTGGGGAAAAGCCGTTTGAATGTAAACAGTGTGGCAAGTCTTTTAGCGAAGCAGGAAAACTAAGGGTTCATGAAAGAGTTCACACTGGGGAAAAGCCGTATGAATGTAAACAGTGTGGCAAGTGTTTTAGCCGATCAGGACACCTTATAAGACATGAAAGAGTTCACACTGGGGAAAAGCCTTATGAATGTCTACAGTGTGGCAAGTGTTTTCACCAATCAGGAGCGCTAAGGAGACATAACAGAGTTCACACTGGGGAAAAGCCTTATGAATGTAAACAGTGTGGCAAGTGTTTTAGTGAATCAGGAGTGCTAAAGATTCATGAAAGAGTTCACACTGGGGAGAAGCCATTTGAATGTAAACAGTGTGGAAAGTGTTTCAGCCGATCAGGAGACCTGAGAAGACATGAAAGAGTTCACACTGGGAAAAAGCCTTATGTATGTAAACAGTGTGGCAAGTGTTTTAACGAAGCAGGAAAGCTAAGGATTCATGAAAGAGTTCACACTGGGGAGAAGCCATTTGAATGTAAACAGTGTGGCAAGTGTTTTATTGAAGCAGGAAAGCTAAAGATTCATGAAAGAGTTCACACTGGGGAAAAACCGTTTGAATGTAAGCAGTGTGGCAAGTGTTTCAGCCGATCAGGAGACCTGAGGAGACATGAAAGAGTTCACTCTGGGGAAAAGACTTATGAATGTAAACAAGTGGTTTTGTCAATCAGGACACTTTAAGAGTCACCCAAAGTTAACAGCGGAAAAATGTCACGTAAATGTGATAGTTAGCTTAAGCTAGATAGATAGCTTAAGATGACAGGATTGACTAACAGGACCCTGTTAGAGAGGATTTGTCAAGAGAAGATGAGCAATGAATCTCTTCTTCTTCAACGTTTTGGAAACCATACTAGGCATGTGGCTAAAGAAGACTCACAAAATTGACGAATGTTCGAGTGTTAGAGTTTTGTCAAGTTTCATTTCAGTGTCCTTTCGCTTTTGTTAGGTTTGCTTTTAAGCTGTGTAAAGTATCCGTTCTATGACCTTTGATAAATTGGTTGCGTTAAGTTTGAATTGTGTTTCTCATAAATGGGCTTTAAAAAAAGATTTTGAGATGTTGACGGTTTTGTACTGTTTTGCACATGGGCAATTCAGTTTGTTGCTAATGTTTAAATACTTCTATTGTCAATCATACCACCAGTAAAATAAGATGAAAAATAACATGAAAATAACATGCGTGCTGAGGCCATTGCTTGATAGATCAAAGAATTGCTATGCTTGTGTGTAGTAGCATTACTAAGAGTTGTGTAAAACTACCTTTACACGTTTTAGAGCGGTTTTCATTTGAGTGTCGAAAAGTAATTGGTTTTGCACTTTCTACACGATGCGATTGGCTTAAAAGATTCGCGCTACCTTTTCATCCAATCAGAAGTAAAACCAAAGCCAATTGTGACGCGCTCGCATGCATTTTCCCGCGCTTTGCGTCAGCCACATGTAATTACTTCGAGTTTTGATTGGTTCAATGTATTGTCTGTGTCCTGTGTGATTGGCCAGAGTAATTACTTTGGTTTTGGTTTTACGACACTCAAACGAAAACCACTCTATGTCTTTGATATCAGTGGCGGATCCAGACCTTCAGATAAGGGGGGGCCCGGCCTCAAAAAAACTTTTTTCGGTCCTTCGGGCCTCATTTTGATCTAAAAATAAGCGGGGGGCCCGGGCCCCTCCCGTGGATCTGCCACTGCTATCGCCAAACATCAATTTTAGTTTAGTTTACGGTTTTCATGCCTCTTTTTCTCTTGTTACTGAATTTTGTCACCCATCCGAACGTGAATCAAAGCTGAAAAAAGTTGTCCCTTGTGTTTTCTTTACGTGACCGTTGAACTGATGCACACAATCAAGCTATAATTAGACCCTTTCATCTTGATTTACCCCTACTCAATCGACCCCCCAAATGACGTGAAGGTTAATCCAAGCTGAAAAAATTGTCCTTTGTGTCTTGTTTATGTGACACCGTGAACTGATGCACAAAGTGAGGTTAAATAATTAATTATTATTGTTGTAACTTAACGGAATTCTTATGTTTGAAACGTCACCAAATTCACAAGCGACTGCGATGAATGTTGAATTCTCTCTCAACAACAATAAACAAAAGTTGGTAGACCTCTCTTTTCGATTGATTCAAACGTTTGATTGGTCTCAAAATAACTTTGGTAAAATCCACATTAACATATCCTGAGGGACCGGTCATTACTTATTGCCTGGGGGGCGGGGGGCGGGAGGAATTGGCGTCCCAGTTAACCGACCTTTATGAATATGATTTTGGAAAATAGTAATGAATTACAACCACTCAGCTAATTTTATTGGCACTTTCGTAACTAGTGCCTAAGCATTCATCTCACTTATTCCTTTTTCTCTAAATAGCTGGGAATTCTTCATAAACTGTTTTCCTCTTTAAATGGCGCGTTGAATGACTGAACTTTCGAGTGGAATGAAACAATAGAAAGCATTCCTGGGAGAGTTTGATCCTGGCTCGTTCTCATTCGTCTCTTGTCGCGAAACGGTAGGGGGAGACTCTTACGGCAGATCTCCCCTCAGACGTGCGCATCTTGCACGCACCTCCCACATTATCGAAGAAAGATAAAAGAAAGACTGGGGATAAGTAAAGCTTTGACCAGGGCCCTATCAGGAGGAGGCGAACAGGATTGGGGGGGGGGGGTGCTTATTCCTTACATTTTTGCGCGATAAAAGCAAACAAAAAATAACAACGTGACAACAATGTTTGTTAAAGTTGCTCAGAGGATAAGTTAACTGACTCCATAAAGTCAATATCGGTTCACACCCCTGTAACCGGCTTTTTGGTTTAAAGGGTGCAAAACTTGTTGTAAATGACATTACAGACGGAAGTGTATCGCAAAATCCCGATTTTCCGTCTTCAGACCCTACGGAACCAGGAGCCCATTACGGGCTCCTGACGGAACTGAACGCATGATAAAGGTTGGAAAGAGCTGTAAAATTGAGCGTGGAACTGCTGCTTGAATTAATTTCAACAGAAGTTGCAATCACAAAAAGAACTGTGTAACGTAACGGGCGTGAACGAAGCCATTTTCCATCAGCGTGTGAGCGGAAGCCGCTTTTTCTCGATAGGAACCGGCCTACGAGACAACGAAGAGATTAAATTAGCGCTGGTCTGTTCGCAGGGTGTTTGGGTAACGGACCTTAGGGGAAACCATCAAATTAAGTTGGCCTGTTAGCTTTTGTTTTGATCCTAGGACTAAAATTAGTCAGTCAGTGACGGTTGCGAAATAACCTCCTGCGTGACCGCCCTCAGGTGACGTTTAGATCGATTTTTTCGGTAACAATTCCCTCAAGGTACTTTCTTGGACCCCCTTTTGTTTCTTTATCTTTAAGTTTTGAATCACAGGCTGCTCACAATACAAAAATTTATAACTTATTTTTCTTTAGTACTGCTTAAAAAGGAAGACATTTTAGAAATGTATTTGTGATGGAAGAATAAGCTTCTATGTAATCAAACTTTAACGCTCAACAGACTGCAAAACAGCCCCCATTCTTGCTACATAAAGAACGCGCCAAGAGTTTAAAAGAGAGACTAACGTCTTCGTGCTAAAATCTCGCAATGGGCTAGTAACAGTAGTGAGTGGTATACTTAGGTTAATCATGGCATTGACCTTAATAGGTAGGGTGGATAAAGGTTTGATCCTGGTAAAGCTACTCCGTTGAAAATTGATGTACCGACAGGGAATTTTTTTTTAGCTGGGGAGGGGGATGGTCTGACGCAATTCCCAAATACAGTTAAAGCTCTCGTAAGCAACCACCTCGGAAATTCGTAAAAGTGGTCATAACTAGAGTTGGTCGTATACGATAGTGAGCTCTCGTAAGCGATCGCATGGTTATTGGTATATAAAACAATAATTTGTCGCTTATACGCTTCCAAGACTGACTTGACAAGAGCTTCAGAAACTCATTGATAATCCAAACAAAGAAAAAAGCAAAGAAATTTCTGTTAAATGAGTGCCTTTATATAAAAATAGTTAGGCTAAACTTAACGTCCAATTTTTTTTACCACTATATGCAGAGTGCAGTTTCATAAAGTGTATAATTCCAAAAGTAGTCGTGGTCGCTTACGAAGCTGATCGGACAACTAAGGTTTAC
Organism: Porites evermanni; assembly: GCA_942486025.1. Taxonomy (NCBI): domain Eukaryota; kingdom Metazoa; phylum Cnidaria; class Anthozoa; order Scleractinia; family Poritidae; genus Porites; species Porites evermanni. The sequence continues at coordinate 123,216 of CALNXI010000811.1, forward strand.
AAATTTATTTGCCCAATATTTCGACTAGTAGACAAAACTACTCTTCAACAGGGGCAAGAAAAGCTAAGTGAGTTTGCTTTTGTAGCCTTTGATGAAGACTAGTTTTCACTGAGTTTTGTTTAGTTTTGTTTACTTTATTTAGTTTGTTTTGAAATATTGGCAAATAAATTTGTAAACCGGCTTAGCTGTGCGAACAGCCTTGCCTTCAATATTCTAAGTGTTATTTTAATTTCGGCATTGCTGATCCTGATGTACGACAAGATCCGGCTTTCCCTCGCCGCTGTTTGTCCAGGTGGTCCTTGCAAGAGTTGTTCGCTTACGAGAGCTTTTCACACCTTTCATTACAACGTTTAAACGGGGTTTCACTAATGTGGTCGTAACTAGAGCTGGTTGCTTTGATACAAGCTACGAGAGTGGTCTCAAGGAGAGCTCCAACTGTACTCATGCACGTTATACGTGCCTACGTTTTGTCCGAAACATTAAATATAAACGAGACGGACACTATCCCTTTTCTGAAACCCGGAAGCTCGATCATTTAACCGGAAGTCCCTCTTCATTTTGCCAAACTACCGCTGACTAATTAATTCAGTAACGAAAACTCACCCTCCCTCTACGCCCGTGGAAAATTGTCACTAGTAGTCTCTCTTATACTCAGAGTTCTTGTTTTGATCCACAATGCCGAAACCTAATAACCAAGGTAAGAGAAGCTTTTTAGTACATGAACATATACATCTTAGAATGGCTTAAGTGACAGGTTTGATCCACACAACAGAAAAGAGCAGGAGCCTGCATAAGTGACGGAGATTGATGTGACTTAATTTTTGGGGGTTCACTCTAATTTATGAGATCTTACAAATGTAGCGAATTTCTTGTTTATCGGACTTGTAGCCCTGAGTTTTGAATTTTTGACGTTATGCGGTAACCATTCGTTGCGATACAAAGTGGTTTTTAGCTCACATATATAATTGTTTTACTCCCAGCGAATTTAATCGTACAAAACACTTTCAAAAATGCCCCGTCGGGCTGCAAAATGTGACAATTGATGCACATTGTAATGCACTAGTCAACGACCCCCAAAACCCCCTGGGAATAGTGGGGAAATTTACAACAGTATCCTCATAATTTAACGGATTTACCTCAGGCCCTCGCAGGGGCGTAGCTAGGGGGGGTCCTGGGGTGCCCGTGACCCCCCCTTGGTAGGCCTTCTTTTGAGCAAACAACCTACAATATTCAGGTGGCGAAAACGCCATGACAATATCTTGGCTGTAAAAGCCATTTTTGAAAAGCCCACTTTTTCAACGGCTCTTGTCTTAAGTTAATATGGGCGTGGAGGTCGACATGACAATCTGGTGAGTAGCCTCTGTAATCCCCCCTTTGAAAAATGCTGGCTACGCCCCTGCCTCGGGTCAGACTCACGTGGTAATTAACCCTCCCTAATAAGCTGTCTGTCAACAAATGACTCACTTTAACAGATCAAATTTTTTAATTGAGTCATGCATTGTATCTCTCCCCCATACAAAACGAAAAAAGGCTTTAATGAACTGACACATTGTAAAAATTTTCAGATGCTAATCAAAATGAGTTAGTCAACGTATGACAGAGATTCATGTAATGGTGTACATATAAATCATAGGTTCAAAAATTTAGTTTAAAGTGCAGTGTATTTTATGTTCAAAACCAAATTTGTTAGTTTTGCCAGCTTTATATGCCTTTTTGGACAAACACATAACAACAGTAGAAAAACGACAGGGAGCCCACACAATCTGTTTGTGTAGCCGGTTGTTATTTTATAGTAAATGTACTGGATTTACCGTTTGCTTCACCTATAGCGATATATTGCTAACTATGTATATAAATCAATAATAAATAAACGTTGAATTACCTTACCTGTGGTGTATAGTCGTCCTTTTGCCTCAAAAGCGGTTTTTTGAGCGATTTTGAATGAATTTGAGTTCGCCGTTGACTGTTCCATATAATAGAAGGACAAGGGAGGAATCATTGTTTTGAAAGGGTTCCAGTGCCGGAGCGATTTTTCCCCCAAAATCGCATCGCTCGCTTTCAAACTTCGCAGCATAAAGGTCAAAAGATTCACGATTCTTCTCGTACCTTCCAATCGAAAATCCATCCAAACGGCCCGCAGCTAGCCCTCGAAGAAAATCAAAATCCCACAGTATTCGAGCGACTGGAATGCGTAGCAAGATTCATACGTGCCAGCCACAAACCGTCCCGCTGATTGCCTTTTTTTTATTGGATGTCGTTGAACAACAAATGCTTACCAAGTCTTCTTCATCAGTTATTATTTAACCATTTGTTTAACAACATCCAATAAGAAAAAAGGCAATCAGCAGGACGGTTTGTGGCTGGCACGTATGAATCTTGCTACGCATTCCAGTCGCTCGAATACTGTGGGATTTTGATTTTCTTCGAGGGCTAGCTCCGGGCCGTTTGGATGGATTTTCGATTGGAAGGTACGAGAAGAATCGTGAATCTTTGGACCTTTATGCTGCGAAGTTTGAAAGCGAGCGATGCGATTTTGGGGGAAAAATCGCTCCGGCACTGGAACCCTTTCAAAACAATGATTCCTCCCTTGTCCTTCTATTATATGGAACAGTCAACGGCAAACTCAAATTCATTCAAAATCGCTCAAAAAACCGCTTTTGAGGCAAAAGGACGACTATACACCACAGGTAAGGTAATTCAACGTTTATTTATCATTGATTTATATACATAGTTAGCGATATATCGCTATAGGTGAAGCAAACGGTAAATCCAGTACATTTACTGTAAAATAACAATCGGCTACACAAACAGATTGTGTGGGTTCCCTGTGGAAAAACATTTTGTTCATGGGTCTGTGCATTTGTTTTTTATTTAAATTTGTTACCTCAGTTAGTAATGGTAGGACTGAAACAGCTATATCACAAAAAGCATAGCCCAGAGAAAGTTGGGCAGTAGTCAGCAAAGGATCATGGGGCAAACTATTGAGGAGCTTAGTACGGGTACGTCTTTTCGCTAGCATTAGCCATAATTATGCTAAAATTCAGATCACTTTAAAATAAAACAAATTTATCCTATCCAAATTGTTAGTTTTTCACGAATGAGTGGCTTCAATTGCCTTTCAAACTCTGCTAGTTTGCGCCGAAAATTAGCTAGGTCACTGGTCAACTGACTCCCCACCCCGGGGATGCATGTGTGTTGCTGTAAATGTTTGGTAATTTCCCAGGGGGAGGTGCAAGAAATGACTGTAAAATCAATGTATCTGTCCCACTAATGCGCTGTAAAATGCCCACTGTCTGGAGGGGTTCGGGGGTCGGGGATGCAATTGAATAGTGCATAACTTTGACGCGAAACGTAACAACTTTTGACATGAAATGTAACATAAACCCGCAATGTAATAACTTTTGTAGCAAAATTTAACAATATTTTTGAAAAATGTAATGCGAAATGTAACAAGCAAAATGTTACAGCCTAGAAATAACTAAAAGACTTGCTCATTAGCCTTGTTGATAAAGTGATGAAGTCGAGGGTTTGCATAACTGTCGAGAATTCTCCCAACCCCTCTCGTGTTCATATCAGGCTATGCAAACACAGGAAAAAAGTTTTCTGTTGCTTTTATAAAATACTTTGCCGAGAAAAACACTCAAAAATTCTTTATTATGGCACTGATTAATACAGAAATTCTTACCAGTCCCAAAGTCTTGTACACGAAGTCTTGCACGCGTAATCAGTCCTTGTTTTGCAAAAAGATGCTTTCCAAAATACGGATTTCTCTCGCTTAAAATGTCAGCTTTAGCGAAAAAAAATCGACACAGCTTGTTTGTAAAGATTTTACAAGTTTCAGCCAACGAAGGAATGGGTAAATAAAGTAACCTTGTCGAGTTTTGAACTCAAAAACTTTTTCAAATTCGTGCTTACTTGATTAGCGCAGGAAAAGCAAAACATCTTAGTAATACATCATGCAGTTAACTAATCATTTGCTGTGCTCGGAAGGACACTTAATGATTTACATGTATAGCACAAAATTGAAAGTCTCTTGATCATTGATAAAACAAATAGCAATAGATCTTTGTGGTTATTTCCTCGATAGAGCATTGGTCTTTATCTGCCATGGATATGGAGAGCATTGTTCACGCTACGAGAGGCTTGGAAATGCTTTAGCTGAACAAGGCTACCTCGCCTTCGGTCAAGATCATGGTATGTCCCACCCCGGCCTTGTTTAATCTCTTCCGTGATACAGTAACTACATCTAATCATACTTTCTCGGGAAGAGTCGCGGGGGGGGGGGGGGGGGGGGGG
>CALNXI010000811.1:133737-146938 GCA_942486025.1 Porites evermanni
GGGGGGGGGGGGGGTGGCCACTCAACAACGTTTTATACATACAGGGAGGTTCCAGCCTAGGCCTAACGCCTTACACATTTATCGTTAAAGGAGCTCGTCGTGCTTGTTTAGGGGTGGAGCCTCCCCGTACAAATTTCAATGTCACTCAATTCTTCGCACGATCCATTTAGTAACCATAACTCTTACAGAAAGTCGAATTCCCTTAAGTACCGGGTGTCCCTCGCGCCTTCTTGTTCTCCCGGTCGGCTTGCATTGTGGCAAGTCTAGGACTTCAATAACACAATGCGCCTTGTTTATTGTTATTGTTTTAGGTTGAAAAGTATGCCAATGATAGGCTAAACTGGCATGATGGAATGAAAGTGAGATGGGTCGGAGCTATATTAGACGCAATGAATGAAATCCAGAGGAACCTGTCAAGGCTTACAACACCTTATCTACTTGTCCATGGTGATGGAGACCAATTAGTGACGATTGACGGTTCACGATACTTACATGAGAATTCTCTCAGTAACGACAAGACATTTAAGGTACACGAATGAGCTGCTTTACTGACAGCACTGAGCGAACTAATAGCCTCTCTATGGGTATTTCCGACGAATAGTTAGGGCGCTTGACGGTATATCATGATGGCAGGAAGAGGCGGTCTTAAAACGGCGTTTCTTCATGTGGTGATATTGTCCTGCGCCGGGTAGGAGTTTCGGCCGCGTTGTTCCAAGCGTAGTTATTGTCAACTTATCCCAACAAAAGTCGTGATTTGTCTAAACCCTTTTAATCCCAAGAGTGACCAATACCTATTTTCTCCTAACAATGTCACCGCGTTTTCAAGGGAAAAGGTTATGAGAATTTATAAAGTAATCACCAAAGAGGAAATTCTCCTCTCCAAAAGGGTGTCTAAAGAATAATATAGAGTTTTCCCTCTCCGGCCAATTTTCCGTTCCTTTGTCATTTTTAAATCTACCTATTATTATTTCATTATAAACTCAACTGCGAGTAAAACTTGCTTTGCAGGTGTACAAAAATGGACGCCATGAACTGTTGAATGAGGTGGAAGAAACTGCGAGCGTGGTTTACAAGGACATTCTTGACTGGATTCAGCAAAAGCTACCTTGAACTGTTTTAGGGCCACGTACACACGAATCCAGACTAATTTTTGAAACTGCATAACTTCGTACCCGGATTCGTGTAGACGAGGCCTTAAACCACTCCGGAAAGCAGTTTCAAAAAGATATTAGGCTGATTTAGCAATAGAACGGGAACGTCAGTTGACGACGACGCGCGCAAAACAAACAACTGGCTTGACCAATCACAGAGCAGCAAATTGAGCACCGGAAGTCGCGTTCAGTCCTTTCCCCGCGCTTTCCCGTTGTCAACTGATGTTCCCGTTCTGTTGCTAAATCAGCCTAATGTTTCGGTGAGAGGATTCAGTGGTTTCGCGCGTGGACGGAATACCAGACGGAAGGCCGATTCATGTAAAAAATATATCTAAATGCGCTTTTAATAATATCCGGATTTGTATGGACGGGGCTTTTCACGATAGTGTCAATCTACAAATATGACCAGAATCATTTCGTTTTTTTTTAATTTCTTTCATATTTAATTCAGTAAATTCAGAAACCTTAATTTGCATGAGAAAGCCAAATTCTAAAGGATTCTAAAAAGGGCCGTTTGCACGATGACGTCATTTTACTATACCAGATTCCTTCAGGGTTTTGCTTTCTTGTGCAAGTTAGGGCTTTTGTTATTTAAACCTCAGTGGGATTACCAAATTTAAGTATGAAAGAAAAATTGAAGTGAATTTCTTTACTGGAAAAAACAAGTCACCGCCTAAATAGCCAATTAGGCCCCGTTGCCCCAATAGCCTTGCAGTAGTTCAGAATAGACTCCTATGGGTCGTAGCTCTTTTGTTTTCGGGCTAGGTTCCTAACTTTGTTGAGCATTGTTTTCCCAACCAATACCCTAAGGTCTTCCAAGAGCTGCAAGGTCGCTCCTTATATGAAGAAAAGTCGCCCCAAGTTGAGGAGTCACTCGCCTACCCCAGCTACCCTGGGCGAGCCGGCAACGTTTCCTACATTTCCTTACCGAAACTTGGCGTTTAATTTCACTAGAAACAAATAGTGGGCTCAGATAGACCCCTTTTTCGATGGCAAGGTCACCTTCCAGCCAAGCGAACTTTTCTCCAAGTAAACACTTGGCTTTCCCAGCCAGGTCATTACTAACTCAGCCAAGGCGAGAGAATCAGAGCATGCGCGAGCGCTGTTTTCAGCTCAGGCAAAGGGGTCAACTGTTTCTCAAATAAACACTTGCTTAAGTTGACTCGGGCTGGGAGGGTACCAAGGAGATCCAGGAACGGACCCCACGTGGCATTGCCTTCCGGTCCTCGCGTGAAGACCCCGGCCGGGCTAAAATTGACCGGACACCTCAGAGACGAAAATACCGGTCACCTGGAGCGAGAGGCGACGGAGAGAAGAGATAGCCTGGGAACAAGATTGATTTACAGTTTAATGTTCCTAGATAACCTGCGATCTTGTTCTCCCTAAAAAAAACGTAAAACGCCTGTTCAAAAAAAAAAAACGATGAAACATGAAAAACTGTATAGCTTTACATTATTTCCTTGTTTCTGTTTTCGTCTTTTGTGGCTATGGTTTGTATTTTTGGATTCTGCTTCAGTTTTGCGGTTTAATTTTGTATTTTTTTGAGTGTGTTTCCTGTTGGGGATGCTTATTTCCGTTTTGGGATTTGTGTTTCTGTTTTCTGGTAGTGTTTTTCTGTTTTGGGTTTCCTATTTTGTCTTATGTGTTTCTGTTTTGGGTTTGTTCGCTCCTATTTTTGTCGTTGTTGTTGTTGTCTTGTGGTTTTTTTGTTTCCATCGGCCACCCTATATATTTGATAGTCCTCTGCATTTAAATCCAACCACTGGAGGACACTTCAAAACTCCGTTGAAAATTTCTTCACAGAGATCAAATCGTCTAGGTAAGAAATAATCTCCTTTAACTTGGAATTTGTCTAATCAGATATTTCTGCAAGGTTCATTTTGATTTCCTGCTGTAGTTTTTCTCTCTTTTTTACTTAGAAATAACTAATAATAAGTTTAGACCGGTTTGCGACCGCGAAGCAAAGTATGTTTGTTCCATATTAAGCAAAACGTCCGACTAGAATATTGTTTTGGCCGATTTGTGTTTCTCTCCCTTCGTTGTCTCCCTTTTCCGCTACTCTCTTCCATTTCCTTTCCAACGCTCCGGTGCCTCCAAACCCCACACCCCTACCCCTCCTCACACAAGCAACGCCGGATATTCAGGATAATTTGTGTTAGATGTGGACCTCTCATGTTGTAGACGTCACAGATTTATAATAATTTTCTTTTATATGATAATAGCTAACGAAGAAAGACCTGCTTAGTACATAAATTTGTGAAACTAAGTCTTGCATCGATTAATAAGAAATCGAGGTCATGAACTTAGTTAGTCACGACATCTTTCCTCAAACAGCCGCCTTTTAAATTTTTCAACGTTCATTGGGACTATGTAAATTGTATTGTCAGAAAGGTTTTCAGGAAAAATACGGTTTATGAATTAAATAGCTTTTATTTCTGTTCTATGTAAGGCAAACAATTTAAAATTTGTTGTGGTTTTCTAGTTTGTGGTCTCTCTGAACTTTGCACGTAATGTTATTGTCGCCGGGCAGCGGACTCATTTTTGAGGATTAGACCTAGCCCCATTTCTTTGGACTTAACCTGTGTACAGCCGCCCCCTCCCGTCAGAAAAAAAAACATTTTTTTTTTTTTAGTAACGGGAGGGCGCCTATACACGGGCTATTTGGACTGAAACATTTCGACATGTAAACTAGATGGGGAGAGTGTTGTCATCAAAGCACGGCGAGCTACGGCCGCACAGTGAGAAAGCCGTGTAACCTTAGTATTTTCCTCTTGGTGTTTACATAACAAGGTCTACACTTTCTGCTAATGTAAGAATTTTATAAAGAAGTGGAATCCGAACATAACTGGACTTACTTCGGGCCTTTAGCGGTTTCTTTTGCCATCCTTGCACGAGCATGAAACTAAACAATAAGGTCACAAACGAAAGAGATATTCCTTTTTATTATGTAAACACCAATGAAATACAAGGTGAGTTTTCACGCGAAAACGTGATCTTCAGATGTGAATTTACATGTTATCTTAACATGTGAAAAGATCACCGTTGCTATGGCTACATAATAAATCGCGCCTTTCGCAGGAAAAAAGTGTCTAACTGAAATGGTTTTGTATTTCATTGGTGTTTATATAATAAATAGAACATTACATAGCCGCTTGGAGATACGAGATTTCTCACTCGTGAAATATTTTAAAACACTCGAAAAGAAATTCGTATCGCCGCACGGCCATATAATATCCTCTATGTGCTACATATTCTGCCATAAAAACCTTAGGGATAGAAATGTTCCGATCCATACGTTAAAGGTGAATTATTCAAAACACTCAAAATTGACCTAAAAATCGCCCTCAGAAAACCCCGCCCAAAAAGGCTGATCTATATCTCACACCAAAACAGGAACAATCGAACTAAAACATTGGCATAATGTGTAAGTCTCCGTGATGGTAATTAATCTACTAAATTTGAGCAAAATCGACCGACACCTATTTCCAATCCTCCCTCAGGCAGAAGCTCTCAACTATATTTTCATTTGGTATCACAGGAGTTCCAAAGATCATGTTTAGTTTTTGTACTTAATGAAACCTTTCTTGTTTTCTGAATATTTAAGTAGGGTACAAAGGAGATTTTTTACATTCAGCTAAGTTTATAGAAAGTGGTTTGAACGGAATCTGCTTGAAATATTGTGTTAGAAATTGCAGGAGCAGATTACTGGAAATCGACAAGAAAATTCAGAAGATTTGTCGGTTAGAGTAAATCTAGGGTGGAAGGTGTGGAAAGTTCTACCTACCCTATCGGTCTAATGGGAACATATTCTAAGACTTCAAATGTATTAATGAGAATTATTTTTGTTTTTCTCTACCTCCACGCTCCTTTAAAGAAGCATTACGCCCAAGAAACAGTTCCACTTTGAATACTAAAACTTCGAAATGGCAGAAAGAACAATACAAGATATAGCTGAACAAAAAAAGCGTCTTGCAATAGCGCAAATCAATAAAAACACGGAAGAGAAAGCAGATGCCTACTACAATCTAGCCAGAGCTTATTCCTTCCTCAATGACTTCCATCAAGCAGTAGAGTACCTCAAGCAATACCTGAGCATTGCTGAGGAAGTCGGTCACAGAGCAGGATCAACAGGATGGGCCTATGGCAGACTCGGCTGTGCTTACAATTCCCTCGGTGACTCCCAAAGAGCAATAGAGTACCACAATCAACACCTCAGGATTGCCAAGGAAGTTAGTGACAGGGCAGGTGAAGGATGTGCCTATGGCCATCTCGGCAAAGCTTATCACAGCCTTCAAGAATTCCAAAGAGCAATAGAGTACCACAATCAACACCTCAGCATTGCCAAGGAAGTCGGTAACAGGAAATGTGAAGGAAGTGCCTATAGCAATCTCGGCTGTGTTTATGACAGCCTTAGAGAATTCCAAAGAGTAATAGAGTACCACAATCAACTCCTTAGCTTTGCCAAGGAAGTTCGTGACAGGGAAAGTCAAGCCATAGCCTATGGCAATCTCGGCAATATTTATTTACGTCTCGGCGAATACCAACGAGCAATAGAGTACACCGAGGAATCTCTCATCATTGCCAAGGAAGATGGTAACAGGGCACAGGAAGGCTATGCCTATTCCAATCTCGGCACTGCTTATAACAGCCTTCACGAATTCCCACGAGCAATGGAGTGCCACAAGAAGCACTTGAGCATTGCCAAGGAAGTCGGTGACAGAAAAGGACAAGAAAATGCCTATTTAGAAATCGGCGACGTTCATTATTCCCTCGGCGATGTGCCACGAGCAATGGAGTACTACAAGAAACGCCTGCGCAATGCCGAGGAAATCGGTGACAGGAGTGGACAAGGACGTGCCTATTGCCGCCTCGGAAAGTGTTATTTAAATCTCCACGACTTGAAGGAAGCAATAGAGTGTTACAAGCAACACCTGAGCATTGCCGAGGAAATCGGTGACAGGATGGCAGAAGCATGTGCACATACAGGTCTGGGTAACTCTTTTTTGGAATCACATTCTTTGAATGAGGCTTTAGAACATTTTAGATACTGTGTTAAAATCTTTGACACTATTAGAGCTAATTCTATCTCGGAAGATCAATTGAAAATAAGTTTTCGTACGGAACATCAAGATGCCTATACTAATTTATGGCACGTTTTAGTAATGCTTCAAAGGAATGATGAGGCTTTATACGCTGCTGAGAGGGGACGAGCACAGGCTTTGCTCGATGCCTTAAAAGTAACTTATGGCCTTACATCACCTTCTCAAAGGTCAATTGAATCTGAAGAAGAAGTCAGAAATATTTCAAGGAAGACAAATGTTTTAACAGTTTTTCTTGCCCTTCATGTCAAAACAGTCAATATCTGGGTGTTGGGAAAAGAGGGCAACCCTATTTTTAGGCAAAAGGAGATAGAACACGAAGATTCCTTTACTCTCCTTTTAGACACTGTTTTGAAAGGATGGAACGTTAAAAGAGGAAAAGAGGGCAACCCTATTTTTAGGCAAGCGGAGATAGAAATTGGACGTGAACACGAAGATTCCTTTACTCTCCTTTTAGACACTGTTTTGAAAAACATTAGGGCTGGCGTCGGTATTAGGTGCGAAAATCGGTCAATGGATAAGAGGAGTGATGACTCAACTCCCTCAAGTACTCGAGACGACAATCGAACATCGGAGCCATCACAGAAGAGCACCGACCATTTACAGCCATTATATGATGCAGTTCTTGGTCCCATTGAAGACTTGCTTGATGGTGATGAACTAATTGTAGTTCCTGACGGCGCTTTGTCTAAAGCTCCTTGGGCAGCCCTGAGTGAAACTTTAAGGATCCGCACTGTTCCCTCACTGACAAGTTTGAAAGTCATCACAGATTCTCCATCTGGACACCACAGTAAAAGTGGAGCCTTACTTGTCGGAGATCCATGTTTGGAGAAAGTTACAGATAAATGGGGAAACCCCATTTATGAGCAGCTGAAGTACGCAAAAGTGGAAGTCGAGATGATTGGAGAAATTCTAAAGAGTCAACCCTTAACAGGTGAAGATGCAACCAAGGGAGCGGTACTTCAGAGAATCGGGTCAGTTGCTTTGGTTCACATTGCAGCCCACGGAAGAAAGGAAACCGGAGAAATTGTTCTGGCCCCAGATCCCCGATGGGAATCCAAGTCTCCTACGGAGGAGGACTGCATTATGAAAATTTCTGACATACAAGCTGTTAAGCTGAGAGCGAGGCTGGTTGTGCTTAGTTGCTGCCACAGTGGTCAAGGAAAGGTATCGTCTGAGGGTGTGGTCGGTATGGCACGTGCTTTCTTGTTAGCTGGTGCTCGTTCCGTGCTGGCGACACTTTGGGCAATTGATGACGAAGCCACAATGATGTTTATGAAATCTTTCTACCAACAACTTGGAAGTGGAGAAAGGGCAAGTGTTGCTCTTCAGAGGGCCATGAAATGTCTTCGAGACTCCTTCGATTTTTCTGCCCCGAAGTACTGGGCTCCTTTTGTTCTGATGGGCGATGACGTTAAGATTGAATTGGAAAAAGAGTCATTTAGCAAGTCGTAAGTGGAAATTTTTTTTTCTTGCTGTTCTAGGAACAAAAAGCTTAAGACGAAAAGCTAGAACCATTCTTGTCAAATTCAGATAGAAGGAAAATGACAGACTTGATAATGAAAAGAATAAAAATATGTACAAAGTAAGGATGGGTTGGGTGGTAAGTGTTAAATTATTATGGATTCACTCAAGTAAATGCTATTCCTAACGGGCTACCAACACATTTCAAAAATCAGTTGAACACTAGGCATTGCTTAATGTTCTCAATTGTCAAATAGTTTAGGTCAGGTGTTGATAAAAGATATACATAGGGAATAAGTTTCCTTTGTTTTTCTACAGGACTAGCACTATATGTAGAGAAATTCATAGCTTCAAAACAACAAATATGTCTAACATGTTAAATGTTTTTCATTTTGCTATATTTCATATCATCATCCATGGCATCCTAAAATTTAACGCTTTGACCTTTATTTTGTTTTAAAATGAAAGATTAATTAATGTATCAATTGTTACTTTCTTTACAGGGATGCGCTGAAAGTTTGATGTCACCACAACTGCTGAAGTAGCGTGTATATATCTGGATTTCCCCAAAGAAAAAAGTGCGTTATTTAATAGCTGTCCTCAATGGGGCGTTTGGTAAAAAAGCGTGTTTTCATTTTAGTCATTTTTTGTCAGAACATATTAAATAGAGATTTTATAGTCACGCTAACGGCAAATGGCAAACGTCTACAGATTCAAGTTGAGAATTTCTCAAAATAGAAAATGTGCAGATAAAATGAAAACAGCTCAAAGCAATTCTTATAGATAAAACTAACTTGAAACTAACAATTTTTTGTAGATTTATTCAACAGCAAACGAGAAAGCTCGAGAAGTAAAGGGAACACTTTAATATTCACGTGGTATAAATCCACGGTTTGCCGTAAACGCAACTCTAAATCTCTCTAATTAATAACATCCAAAAACGTTGTAAATCAAAGGGCATACTGTATACTGTGAAGCTCTATATTAGCCACGGCTACACTTATCAATTTTAACTTAGGAAAAAGACAAGCAATTTTCGTGGGGAAAGAACTTAACGTTGTTTACAAGTATTTCGTTACTCCCGCGCAACTGACTGAATAGTAGTAGACATGATTGCCTCTTTTCTCGTGTAACCTACCTTAACCGGCAAATTGTAATTTGGCAAACGAAAATTGCATTGTATTAATTGTAATATTGATGATAACAATAATCATCATCATCATAATCTTAATAATTCCTTTTCAGTTTTTTCCCCTCGGCTTTAAAGCAAATGACTTAAACAAATAATTCAAATTAATTTAACAGGGCTAACCCTCGGGCGTACACGTAAATTCATACCCCAGCGCGGTAAAAGGGGGAGGGGTGGATGGAACCCCTCCTCAGAGTTCTTGATCATGATAATTTGCAGTATTTTGAAACGATTTTGCCTTCAGTGGAAAGCCTTTGATTTACTCAACAAGGTGAGGTTTATTTTTAATGGGTGTTGGCGCTGCTGGAGGCCTGTGACGTCACCAACAATGGTCGCCATCTTGGATTTCATCAAGAATTAGAAATCAGGTTAAATCGCGATTAATGATAATTTTCTGTGCTTCACACGTAAAATTACATTTAAATAAGCCCTTTGCATCATTTCATTGACAGGTTTGACATTTATTGTTGAAAAAACTTGGAACAACAGGGATTTTCACTCAAAAATGGCTTAACAACCTGCTACTAAAGACATCATATGTCGTAACCATAGTAACTGACCATCACTAAATTTGTCTCAAAATGCGCGCGAGGGATAAACGAACGGCTACTTAAACGTCGGGTGCTGATATTTTATCGTCTAAAAAAAAACGTCTGGTGGGGGGGGGTTGTACGTCCGAGGGTTGAGAATCCCAAGTCTCATAACGGGACGGAGTTTCACTAGGGTGATTCAGATTTTAATCAGATAATTTTAAAAATTTTAATTATGCACTGTAAGTATTTTGTGCATTCTGAACCGCGATTCTGAACCGCGGGTTACAATTCAGAAGTTTAAGGTCTGGGTTACGAGGGTGTATTACGTTTTGTATGATTGATCCCCGGTTTCCCAGCTGAACATGTTATATTTTTTAAAAAAAAAATTAATATGCTCATGTCTTGTTGATCCTTAAGGTATAAATTGGTGGACAGTACAAAATGCACACTGCAGACTGAATGCAGACCATTGTTTTCAGGGTTAGAAAACAATGGGACTATCAGTGGCTTCATAGCTTAGTTGGTTAGAGCGGCGCACCGGTATTTTTTTCAGGCTTCTTACGCAACTGCATAAATCGCGTTCACAACTGCGAGGATCATTCTTCATTTGATTTCATTTCCGCAGTTCTCATATATGATTTATTTCATATGCAATTGTCAATGGGACGATTGTTGTCACGTTCTCATTTGCATGGTGAAAACAATGTTTTGCACTGAAAGCAGTCTGTAGTCTTCATTTTGTACTTATGTTATATATTGGGACACACATTGTGTCACTAAATTAAAACTGTTTTTAAATTTAAGTAAAATGGGATTTCAGAGACGAGTTTAACTTATATGGATAAATTATTAGCGTTTCATACAAGAGTATGCCTTCCACGTTTGGGAATGAATATGCTCGTAGTTTTAACTGTAAGTTTTGGACGATACACTGAATAACCTGCGCTGAGACAGGAGCGAGTGACTGCTGGAGAATTGGACCGTCTGAGAATCATTAGAGTGACTTTTGCCTTATTTTAATAACCCATTTTTAGGAAAAGCGTTGCCAGATAGTCCTTCCATGCCTGCAAACAAAGAAAAAAGGGCCCGAAATCTAATTTTCATCCGAAAACAAGATTTATTTTCGTTCTCTATTTTTCCACCACCACTTCCTTGTAGAGCTGAGTCCGCCTCTGTCTCTGCACTCGTAGACTATTTGTTCTGCTATTAAACTAGGTGTAACTCTTAATCTTGTTTCTTAATTACTGCGAGTCATTTCAATCATAAAAAACGTTTTCGTGTATTATTGCGTTAGTGGTCCAACTGCTTTAATTGATGTCGACTTTAAAGTATCCAAACAGTGGAAGATATTAAATTAAGAATTTGGACGCTACAATAACTTAATGATGTTTTGTTGTAATTGTGCTAGGTTGTAAAAGTTGGGCTTTTTATCAAGTAGATCAGCTCCAGATCAGAACACGTACACAGCAACGTTCTGAGGTTTGGCGTTTGGAAATTACAGCAATCGTTAAAGCTATCATCATTCTATTGAGAATCTGACCTATTTTACTGCCTCTAGGTTGCTTTTCTCGAGGCCATTGACTTTTAGCCATCCCTCAGTTANTAATTGATGTCGACTTTAAAGTATCCAAACAGTGGAAGATATTAAATTAAGAATTTGGACGCTACAATAACTTAATGATGTTTTGTTGTAATTGTGCTAGGTTGTAAAAGTTGGGCTTTTTATCAAGTAGATCAGCTCCAGATCAGAACACGTACACAGCAACGTTCTGAGGTTTGGCGTTTGGAAATTACAGCAATCGTTAAAGCTATCATCATTCTATTGAGAATCTGACCTATTTTACTGCCTCTAGGTTGCTTTTCTCGAGGCCATTGACTTTTAGCCATCCCTCAGTTATATTATTTAAAGGAGCTGCTTTAATTTAGGGATGTCTCCATTAGGAAAAAGGATAGGAGGTTGGGGGAAGGCAAACGCATTAGTAATTAAAAAGTCTCCACAAGCACCATGATCAAAAAAGTTGTTCGAGGAGGAAAAATAGATTTTCACCTCAGGAGGAGAGAGAAAACTTTCATAGACCTCCCAAAAATTCAACGCAACCCGTTACTTTCCTAATGGTTCATCTCTTATACCGCCCCATGTAACGGAATCCGGAATCTAGGAACAATTTGCATGTCGAATCCGGAATCCTGGGCTTTGGAGTCCGGAGTACAGCTCAAAGAATCCAGAATGCCACTAACAATTGGAATTGAGAATCCAAGTTCCACTGACAAAGACTGGAATGGAGTACCTGTAATCCGGAATCCGTGACGTGGAATCCAGAATCCCAGACTATCGGAGATTCTCTTACATGGGGTGACTTATAGGTCGGCTTGTTGAACTGCTTCTAATCGATCCCAAACACGTAGCACGATACAATGTTTAGTTTCTGATGTAACCTTCAGATAAGTAATGTTGTATTAAACCTGAAGAAAACGAGATGTTTACTGTGATTGTTAACATCACAACCATGTTTACACACTCTCATGGAAACATGCCTCTCGGCCAATCAGAACATGCGTACTATCATAGCTATTTTATAAAAAGTCATAAAGTAGGTGATAGAGTTAAAAGTTATGTATATCCTTGGAAAAGTAGTATAGACAATAACAACAATGCTAACATGTTAAACATTATGTATGGAAAAGAAATGTGAACAAAGGAGTGCTTGTAATAACACCATAGGAAACAAGCACCAGTCT
Source organism: Porites evermanni (assembly GCA_942486025.1). Taxonomy (NCBI): domain Eukaryota; kingdom Metazoa; phylum Cnidaria; class Anthozoa; order Scleractinia; family Poritidae; genus Porites; species Porites evermanni. The sequence goes on from CALNXI010000811.1 coordinate 145,913, forward strand.
ACAATTAAAATACAAGTTAAGAGTAAAAGGTAAGAAAGGTAATCTTTCAAAACGAAATTTTCAAGGTAGGCAATAAGTGAAATTTCTCATTTCATACCGGACTTCCAGTAAATGTGAGAAATTTCATACTAACTAAGACCTGCTGCCTTAAAACTTAACCATATCGACATCCATTTAACACTGTTGATTATCATGCATACTCCAAAGAAATTAAAATTGGCGTTTTATTACTGGCTCTACCAATTTTCCGAACTCATCTGACTTGTACTGTGTATGCCTGTTTCAGGATTTAGTTACTTTTATCCAAAACTACGTTTTTCAAGTTTATTTGATATATTTTGCCACCACTAGATAATTTATACTTTATCAAACAAGGTTTATGTCCAAGTCTCTCAGTAATGTCATGGCTGTAACATTTCGCTTGTTACATTTTGTCATGATTGTTATGTAATTATGTAGTTGTCAAAGGTAGTTTACTTAATTAACCAATCAATCACACCGTTTATATCAGGTTACAGTTTTGTACTTGAAGGTTTAGACACGATAGAATAAATCCATTCTTCTATCCAAACGTCTGGTCTGATCTTTACATGGTGTCAGACGTGGGATCTCTCCAGACGACGAGCGATTAGTATCCCATGATACACCTCGATTCATGTTATATTATCATTGCGTACGTGACACATCATGATCAGTAATCTTCGGCACGCGTGAAGTGAACATCGATCGCAGTGCTCGATGTGGATGGTTTCCAAACATGTTTCGGTTCAGCAGCTTCTGCTTTTGAGATTATCGAGTTGGTTTATATTCACTGTGCTTTAAAGGAGAATTTCAGCGTTGCTTTGACTGAGAAGGGTTTTACATGTATTTCACTGATCTGTCGAGAACTGCTTGTGCCGCGCTCAGTCGCACTGTAAACACAAATTATAAGACTCGCAACTGATAAGCTTCGCTAGGTTCACTAGGAGAACCCAGGCCAGAGGAGAACCAAAACTATGACTGATATATAAAGTGGTTCCAACAAAA
>CALNXI010000811.1:160058-186247 GCA_942486025.1 Porites evermanni
CGCATTTACAAGGCCCTAAAGCGTTTTGCTGACTTGCAAGGACCCATCTGTTATAACGATGCCCAAAATAAAGAGATGAATCTCATAGTTTATTAGATATAATCCGTGTAAAGTTTGCTTATCATTTTCGCATAAATTATGACCTAAATTTGGAAACCGCTGAATTTCTCGAATTGGGTCTTTGCGATTTTGGTGAAACTCTGTTCAGCGCAAGGCACTAATGCGCACTATGTGTAGCCGAGAGATTTTCACAAAAAAATGCCGGCAACAGCCGATTTTCGACTCAGACCTCAAAGGGGCGTGGCATTATAACCACGTGACATTTACTCCGATCGCCCAAAATTTTATGTTATATTGTAGATTGATCTATATGTTATCCATTCTATGTGTTAGACTTACGATAAAAGTAAAGGTGGGGATACCAGAGAGCTCCAAAGTAGGATGGTACCCCCTAAAAAACTGGGTCGAGTCACCTTAAGTGACTACGAAAAATTTGCCAATGAGCATTAGTGTGAACTCTCTTGATAAATTTAAAGCTGTGGTACTTCCAGTTATAAAGTTATTGTTATAACTTTTAGGAAATAATTTATTTATTAGTATATTCGTATTTCAAATTTCTATATTTATACTTCATATATTTATATGAACTTTTTATTAAAATATTTTTGTTTCTTTCTTATAATAATTATATGCGCATATTTTTATAATACTTTGTTTTTATAACTCCTAGTATAGTTTTAACGTTTTTAGGATTACATTGATTAAAGGATTAATAGCCTGCAAAGCAGGCGTATTTTGGAGCGGGATCCATGAATTGTTTTCAGGAATGACGTTGTCCCGCCATCTTGGACGTTAATACTACCAGAGAGTTGGGACGAGTCAAAAAGTGATTTTAAGGGAGAGGTAGATGGGTTTAAAATAGGGGAGGGGGAGGGGACGATCAATGTACCTCCGAGCTTTCGTTAAAAAACGTCTGCTGCGCAGGCTAGTGTCTCCCTCGCGTGCGTCTGTTCTCTCTATCGCCCAGTACTTCCAAGCGCCTGCTACGCAGGCTAAATCCAAAAAGGCATATGTTCATGACTTCAATTTTATAACGAGATTATTCGTATCATCTAAGAATAACTTACACAAAACCCGGAGAATTGAGGGCACGAACGTTTACACACCCTGTGATTTAGGGACCAGCCAGTTGGAGCGGGGGTGGAGGAGAAATTGGGGGGCCTTCAATTTTTTTTGGATGGAATATGGGGGGCCTTAAAATGCCAAAAGATGAACTTGGGGAGGTCTTCAAGTTTATTTTAAGTGGCATCCCTACTGAGCAGCATGATGCTTGAGTATTAAAGGACCTGATTTTGATTCAGTTTTACACAAAGTCCTATATTGTGTAATACTAAAACAATTTAATCATTATTTTGATAAAAAGATTTAATGCTCAAATAGTAGGTGCATCAACACAACATCCATTATTACTTGTGTAACACTGAAACAATTTCATCGGCATATTAACAAATGATTACATGCATAAAGTCATGTTATGCAATCTTACTATCCGAATCATTATTTGTAGATGAGGTTGATGTGGACTCACTGTCTGTGTCACTGTCAAGTTTTTGGCCATTAGAGAATGTACTGCTCACATAAAAAGCAGTGAGCTTTGCATGAAGCTTTAAAAAGCAGTGAGCTTTGAACATGCTTCCCGCATAGCTTCACTGTACATCTTTTTCACCGAAAAAAAGCACTGTTATCTCTATTGTAAAAGGTTAAAGGGGCTGTGTCACAGCAGTCCAGTTCATTTTGTTTAATTTAATATTGAAGAAATCTCGTACTCGTAGTCGTACTTGTCTCAGAAGAAGGTCTGAATGGGGTTTAATGTTTAGTGTTACAGTCGACTCCCGATATCTCGAACCCTCACAAACTCGAACCTCGCGCTAATTTGAACCAAAATCGATTTCCCATGGATTTCCTTCATACATTCACTATAATTTTACCCTCGGTAACTCGAACCCTCGATAACTCGAGCCTCCCGCTAACTCGAAGTAATTTTTGTTTCCCTTCAGATCATTCCTGTATAAATTTACCCTCGATAACTCCAACCATGCTTTAAGCGCCTGAAAAGTAGAAAAAGTGTACTACAGTCTAAAATATTGAAATATTTTAACAACCATGCATTCTTTGTCTTTACTCTTTTGTTAGTCTAGTTTAAATACAGTGTCCAGCACTGTGTATTTTTCAAGCTTTGAAGTGTGGATGTTGCTTGCATGATTTCCCATGCCATTTCCTCCTTTCCGGTTAGTTGCTTCGTACTCCCGATAACTCGAACTTCTGGTAACTCGATCTTTTCTCGATTTCCCTTTAAATTAAGGTTCGAGTTATCGGGAGTTGACAGTATTTTCCCACAATTTTTAGTGTTTGCTGTTTCCGAAGAAAGTACTGTTGAGTGTTTGGAGGGTTCTTCGGCAATGGTCGGACCTTTTCATTACTCTTCGGTAGTTTTCGGGAATCTTCGGTAGCCTTCGGAAATAAATTCTCGTAAAATGGCCGAAAACTGCTGGATATACTAACCAAAATAATATTGGCCTTTTTGGAGCCGTTTTTGCTTCTCTCTGTAAAAAAATTTACTGTTTCAAATATTTTTGCCTAAAATTTAACTGTTTCTTATTACAAAGCCAAAAAAGGAAGTGCTTAGTGCTATCGAGGTACCCCTATTCTGACCCTCTTGGAATTTTAAGGTGGTTGAACACAGTTTTGGCAGTTTGTGAGTATATGTCATTTGCCAAATCATGGCAAGAGAAAGGTTGCAGCTCACAAGCTGAAACTTGGCAAGTGAAAAATATACTGATGCAAGATTTTGATTGACAGGTAAAACTTGACGTTTTCGCAGTTTCCATGGCAACATGAATGATTGAATACAACCTTAAAATTTCACTTTTCTTCAGTTTACATAAAATTCGCTCATTAGATTTTCCTATAAACTTGCACACAGCCTACTATAACTAATCATTACCAGTTGAAACTTATTTGATCAAATTTTAACAGACGGACTTTTAGATAATCAATAATATAATTGTATTGTAATTATTAAATGTGTCACGAAATTCGTCTGTTCAACTTCCATTTTAATGTTTTCATTATCTAAAATACGATAAAAGTAACAATTTTGCCAAATATCACAAAATTTTAATGAGTAGATTTTGAGAAATCGTCTTCTGTGTACCATTGCTTTTTCGCCGCCATGTTTGTTTGTCTAATTAAAAACACGCGCGCTCATGCGAGTTACCGCTGACCGCCCGCAAAACTGTGTTCAGCCACCTTAAGGTCTCCAATGTTTTCTTTCCGCTTTGCTTTTATTGGGAGGTCATGAAGTCGGTTACTGTTCATTCAGTAGTTGCCTTGGTTTTTTATCCTTTGCTGTATCATAAATTGACCTTGGATCAGTAGCTGAAGGTGTCAGTTTTTCCTTTCTTGAGGTCCTGCCAGGCGGGGGGGGGGGTCGCTCGTCTGAAATTTAAAACGTCTTGTGTCGGTGTTTATGATGCTTCATGTCGCTGTCGAAAATGGAACGAAAATTCTTTGTCTTTGTCGGAATTTTAGAAAAGGGGATAGAGATGCGTTGTAAAGAAACTATTACGGTTCTGCAATTTCTCAGTTAACGTGCCGCGTCTATATATCGCCATTCACAATTGAGTGATCCACGTTCAACATTTTAAGACTAAAGGTGGATTTCCACTGTAGCTTAATTTTTCCGTGCGTACGCACGTAATTTTTAAGCGCGTAAAAAAATAGAGGCTATATATGAAAGGCCACGCATAAACGTAAACGTTGAACCTCGCTCAACTCTTACGTTTACGCGTGGCCTTTCATTCATTGCCTCTATTTTATTTACGCGCGTAAAATTTACGTGCGTTCGCACGGAAAAATTACCCGTCAGTGGAAATCAACCCTAACTGACCTGTTAAATCGTGAAGGCACAGTGGTCTACTCTGAGAGCGGTTGGAAGGTGGGTGGTTAGGTTACCTGGCCCGTGGTCTCTCCACCGTCGTCACCGCCGTGTTGCTTACATTAAGGTGGCTCGAACCAGTATTTTTATAGGCACATCCTCCATCTTTGAATCTTTTTTACTTAAACAAATCGATCTGTATTGTAAAACGATCATAACACATGGATTACACTTAGAATAAAGTTTATTATGGTATTATTTGTTTGGCGATCGGAATAAATGTCACGTGCAATGAGGTCACAATGGTTTTAGCTCTAAATCGAATTTCAGCCCTGTTGGGCATTTTCTGTTGAAACGCTTTACGCTACGTATTCTTTGGATAAATGTCTTCTGCTGGGCAAAGTTTCACAAAAATCTATAGGAGGAATTTCGAGATATCTCGGAATTTCTATAAAAAGGGTATAAATTATGCATACTCTGAAGACTGGACTTAAGGTGACTCGACCCAGTTTTTTGGGGGGAGTACCATCCTACTTTGAAGCTCTCTGGTATCCCCGTCTTTACTTTTATCGTAAGTCTAACACATAGAATGGATAACATAAAGATCAATCTACAATATAACATAAAATTTTTGGCGATCGGAGTAAATGTCACGTGGTTATAATGCCACGCCCCTTTGAGGTCTGAGTCGAAAATCTGCTGTTGCCGGCATTTTTTCGTGAAAATCTCTCGGCTACACATAGTGCGCATTAGTGCCTTGCGCTGAACAGAGTTTCACCAAAATCGCAAAGACCCAATTCGAGAAATTCAGCGGTTTCCAAATTTAGGTCATAATTTATGCGAAAATGATAAGCAAACTTTACACGGATTATATCTAATAAACTATGAGATTCATCTCTTTATTTTGGGCATCGTTATAACAGATGGGTCCTTGCAAGTCAGCAAAACGCTTTAGGGCCTTGTAAATGCGCGCGATTTCGAGCAAAGCAAACATATAGAAATTATAGTTTTCGCTATTTGTTGACGTTTGTCAGCGTTTAAGAGTCCTTCTCACGAAAAAAGCATTTTCTTAAAAATTCGTAGTTTTTTTTCCTTCAAATTTTTTCAGGGCCACAATTGATTAACTAACTACCCGGACTCTGAATTTCATGGTCATTGAAAAACTGTGACATTATCTTCTATAAGCCCAAACTTGAGTAAACATTGAAGATTTTTAGCGTTTTGGCTGAGTTTGTGCTTTGGGAGTTGTCTATTGTTTCTAGTCTGTCATTATACAGCATTCTTGTTCAGCACGCGTGCAATGACCACGCTTGGCTGACTTCCGAATGCTCACCGAGATATTCCCGTCACGAGTTGGTTTAATTATTGGCTTGCATTAAACCTATGAAAAAATGATATTTTTTTAATAGTAAGTAGATTTAGTGTGTAGCACTTCTTGATTTTTTTGCAAAGGCACAAGAAGCACGAGAATTGATTAAAAATTGTGACTTAAACCTCTATGTATCACGCGATGGCCTGTCTCACTGTACCAAAATTATTATATCTCGGTGAGCATTCGGAAGTCAGCCAAGCGCGGTCATTGCACGCGTGCTGAACAAGAATGCTGTATAATGACAGACTAGAAACAATAGACAACTCCCAAAGCACAAACTCAGCCAAAACGCTAAAAATCTTCAATGTTTACTCAAGTTTGGGCTTATAGAAGATAATGTCACAGTTTTTCAATGACCATGAAATTCAGAGTCCGGGTAGTTAGTTAATCAATTGTGGCCCTGAAAAAATTTGAAGGAAAAAAAACTACGAATTTTTAAGAAAATGCTTTTTTCGTGAGAAGGACTCTTAAACGCTGACAAACGTCAACAAATAGCGAAAACTATAATTTCTATATGTTTGCTTTGCTCGAAATCGCGCGCATTTACAAGGCCCTAAAGCGTTTTGCTGACTTGCAAGGACCCATCTGTTATAACGATGCCCAAAATAAAGAGATGAATCTCATAGTTTATTAGATATAATCCGTGTAAAGTTTGCTTATCATTTTCGCATAAATTATGACCTAAATTTGGAAACCGCTGAATTTCTCGAATTGGGTCTTTGCGATTTTGGTGAAACTCTGTTCAGCGCAAGGCACTAATGCGCACTATGTGTAGCCGAGAGATTTTCACGAAAAAATGCCGGCAACAGCAGATTTTCGACTCAGACCTCAAAGGGGCGTGGCATTATAACCACGTGACATTTACTCCGATCGCCAAAAATTTTATGTTATATTGTAGATTGATCTATATGTTATCCATTCTATGTGTTAGACTTACTATAAAAGTAAAGGTGGGGATACCAGAGAGCTTCAAAGCAGGATGGTACCCCCCCAAAAAAACTGGGTCGAGTCACCTTAATGCAGACAAATTTGCTACGAATTGGATCTTTCCGAAAAGGTTTTATCACTCTAGAAGCCGCTGAACGCAAGTACACTTGCGCGATTTCGAAACACATGAAAACATATGAATCAGGGTAAGCCGCAATGCTTAGCTCTTTTCGTAAGTTTTAAGGCTGATTTCACGAAAGCAGCGATTCTGGATAACGTTGTCTCTCTTCACCCATAGTGGGTACGACGATCATAATGCTGGCAGGGGATTAAAAGCCTTGCGATGTTCTAACGTCCCGTTCATGGATATGTAGTATCTAAGAACTAGTCGCTTCTCGCTACATTTAGGGAGGAAAGCGCCAGTCTTATGAGCTACTTCGCTCATGACATTTACCTCTTCACCTTGCAAATCAAGACGTAGTGGCCTTCTCACGATTCTACCTGACGACGTGAGCAAAGCATACAAGAGATGAAAGGATGCATAAAATTAAGCTATGTGACGGACAACCTAGTTCCCAGGTTGCGCAAATGGAGTGTAATACGACGCGCGCTCAGGAGGGTCCACTGAAGATCACTGACAAGAGACTTTCTCTGAAGCGCAAGGAAAATTGACGAAAATTACCTTCTTCACTGCATTCAGACTGGTGATAAATAAGCCAAACCACTATTCTTTGTCGCTTATTCTCAGCCTTACCGTCACTGTTGCAATTTGGCCGAGGGGGGGTTTTCTCTTGTCGCAATTTGATTCTACTCTCTGTCGCTACTTTTTGGGTCATGTCGCTTGTCGGAATTTACCCTGGCAGGGCCTCTTTCCAACAGTGGCTTAATTTTCTTAAGGGTTTGTCTTCATAGTTTCCTGATAGCTGGATTTATTTTCACAGAAAATAAAAGGTTCCCTGATATAGTTTTGATGTGCTGGACACAGCTCTTTAGCGTTGCTTGCAGGATATTGAAGCTCTTATTAAAGCTACCCTACTCTTGTAGTATAAAAAAAATACACTGCCGCTCGGTCAACGGTGTTGCTTGGAACAGTCAACTCCAAGCCCTTTCATGTAAATATCAAAGAGTAATGCAAGTATTAGGACTGGAGCGCGATTATGTTATTACTTCTTCCTTAGTTTGCGGTAATTGTAACATTTGCTCGCTAAGGACCAACAATCCATTTAACTTTGTTTTTTTTTTCAATGTCGCGAGAGCAGTACAACTGTTCTGACTGGCTTAATGATGACCTTACGCATTTACGAGGCCTTATCAAGGATCTGAAATTCTTGTTTTCCAATTGGCTGCTCACAGGAGCCAAGAAATGGGCTCCTACCAATAACAAGGGGTGGATCTTGAAGAACATGGAGGTTTGCATTGTTCCGGCTTTTTTGTATGGCTAGTGACATTCCACATTGTCATTCTAAAAAATTGTAAAATAAAGTACTCTATTTGAAAAAAATTACTACGGACTACTGGCCTGGACACCCCGCTATAACGGACACATCATCATCATCATCATCATCACTTTTATTTATACACGGCAAAAACAACAGGCTAATAAAAAATATCCTAAAATATTACAAACTATTGAATTAACAGTAACAGCACTTACAGAAATGAATGCTGAAAGAAAGAAAGAAAGAAAATTACTTTATTAAATTAAGGCCTGTTTTCCATGAATGCCGTGTTCGAGCTAGAAGTTAACAGTTTCTGAAAGCTGGTCAAAAATTTTGCTGTCTTACATGACTTACATCAAAGGGCAAATTGTTCCACAGAACAGCCCCGCTGTTTACAGAAGCTATTTCTATAGTAATTGTTTCGTTGCAAGGGAACAGCAGCTAAATCCCAGGCAAAAACATGTTTCAGACGTTTGATTGAAAAAAACTGTCGCTAATAAGGACACTGTGGTCGTAGTCTGTTAGTTGGTTTTATTTCTCCTATTGATTTTACATCTTTCTAAATACCATTTTTGTCAACTCTGTGACTAAAAGATATAAGCTTTGTTTTATTGGTTTTTTTTTTGGTTTTTTGAGTGAGGAAACCTACGTTTCCACTGTCGCTAACTCCCCGTCCGTCTTTCGTCTTCGTTACGGAAACATCAACATCCAGGGCTTTCAATAAAATTTTGAGTAGGTGTCTACCCATATGAGAGTAGGGGGCTGTGGCAATGAAGGCAGCCGTAAAGCCTGGGCTCACGCAGAAAATGTTCAACTTAAGTAGCCTGAATTTCATCCGATTACTTCGAGTCGTTATCACTCCCTCGGAGTAATAACGGCTCGAAGTAACCGGATTAAACTCAAGGTACAACTTAAGAAGCTTGAAACTAGATTGAAAGGTTTCGACCCTACAGGAGTCATTTCATAAGTAGTTTGAGTATGATCGTCCGGGTGAACGTAGTCCTGAATAGGACTGTTCTTGTTGACAGTGACTGACGTTTCGACTACCTGTGTCAGGGGCACCCAACGAGAATATAGTTCAAAACCACTAAAACATAGCATTGTTAAACGTATTTTGGTATTTAAACAGTAGATATAGGCATATTTTTATCCCCTAAAAATGTTTCATCTGTTCGGATTTCCTAGCTGAAAGTCTAGTGATCCGAAAATTATAGGGATCAAAACTTACCTTTTCGAAAATTTCAGCCAGAAAAAAGGCTCCCGAAAATTCTAGGTGACCTTTTTAGAGTAAAAATCCGTTAAAAATAGGAAATTATACCATATTTTAGATGTTCGAAAATCCTAGGAGATGCAGGCAAGCAAGAAATTTTACACAAATGTTCCGAAAATTCTAGCTCTCAAATCGTCTTCCGAACAGATATTTTTCCGAAGATTGTCGTTGGGTGCCCCTGCTGTGTGGTAGTGTGGTAGTGTGGTAGTGTGGTAGTTATCTAAAGAATCAAAGTGTTGTTGTATTACGTCAGTGGATAGCATTTTACTCCGGTTATTGGTCTGATTGGTCAATTATGTAGCGATGTTATTGGCCAACAACAACAATCTTTATTTATTTTTCATTGACTACGATTCAGTGGCATTTGTTCCAAGTGAGTAAACCAGCTTCTAAAGTGAGTCATTGATAGTAGTCTGTAGAATACATATGAAGCTTGGAACAAAAACAATCCTTATTGATTCAGAGAAAATGTCATTATTGATTAAAAAAGTGGAACAAAATGTCATGAAATAAAGAAGTATAAAAACATTGACTTGCTATCTCCACCGTTTTAATTGCGGTCATATTTTTCAGTGAATCTGCCTCAAGTTGCGGCACGCTTCACGACAATTGAATCCCGTAAACTGGTGCTTTGTGCCTTTGACAATGAGAATACTTTTGGCTGACATTCAGGTAATTTAAAAAGGTACACAATTAGCAAGTGGGTCATACAGTAATTCTACAGTTATTCAATTAACCTTTGGTCGAAATCTGGAGTACGAACATGCTTACGTTTCCTTCTGTGTGTAAGGTTTGAAGCCAGGAGTCATTTCATAAGTAGGTTGAGTATAATCGTCCAGGTGGACGAAGTCCTGAACAGTACTGTTGTTGTTTCCTTTCCTGTAATTCAGTGACCTACAATGACTTTCACTCGGTATACGCCCTCAATTGAGTTCTGCACTGACAGTTCTAAATGTAGCTCATTGAACCAAAATAAACTTGAAAATAGAATAAAAACAAGTTGCATTAGTAATACACAGTGTTGTTCTGATGCCATGTAGCGGCTGCTCGGAGGAGAATTCACCATTCGCGCGTTTCCCTGACCCCAAACAATACTAAACGAATTGACCACTCCAGAAAATACCATAACTTACCATGATGCTCTTCGTTTGTCACCCCAAAATTTTGCATAAGCATTGTTTTCAGCTTCTCTTGGGGCCATTTTAACTCCCAAGAGAAATTGAAGACAATGCTTATGCAAAATTTTGGGGTGACAAACAAAGAGCATTATGGTATGTTATGGTATTTTCTGGAGTGGTCAATTGGAAGAATGACATGTCATTGTCTCCTGCGACCAATTAGGAGAGACTTTACGAGCAGCTCCTACACTACCGTTCTAATCAGTAGTCTGAATCTCACACAAAGTCCGAATCATAGTCGGAGTGAGAGTCATTCATGTTCGAGATATCCACAGGATGTTTAAGATTGTTGACAATAGAGTCACCAACTACAGAGGAATTGCCCTCCAACTTATTTTATCCAAGGCACTTGAGCGATGTGTTCACTCGAGAATTCTTAATCTGATTGAACCATATTTAAGTCCTTCACAGCATGGTTTTAGAAGGTATAGATCCTGTGTTACGCAGCTACTCCACCATGTACACAAATTGGCAACATCGTTAGATGCTGGGGAACAAATTGATAACGTCTACCTTAATATGGAAAAGGCTTTTGATCGAGTACCACATGAAAAGCCTCTATACAAGTTGGAGTATTTAGGTATTGGTAACCTTTTACTGCACTGGATAGGTGATTACCTCGCACATAGACGGCACAGAGTATCTATCGACGGCATCTCCTCATATTGGAAATATGTATCTTCTGGCGTCTCACAAGGCTCAATAATTGGTCCTATTCTGTTTCTTATTTACATTAGTGACATTGGATCGGAGCTATCTCGTAAAACCCTATTACCCGATGACGCAAAATGCAGCAGAGTTATACGAGGTCAATTAGACCGAGACAGACTGCAACAAGACCTATCCACCTTACATCAATATAAATGGAGTGTAAGCAAAAATTAAAATAGTGGATGAGGACATGTGACCAGTGCCACACCCACCCCCTGTCGTTAGACAAGGTGTTTGATGATCTCTTGATTTAGTCAGAGCTATTTAGAACTCGCACTGTAATTGGTAATATTTCCGTTTCTAAATTCAGTTAACTCTCGCTTTTAGGACACCCCGTTATAACGGACGCTCTGATAATAAGAAACAAAACTGAATACAAGGCTGGCACTACGGCAAAGGGCTGATTTATTATAGGCCACTATTTCGCTAACAAAGGTAGCCTTTCTCAGGGCCAGAGCTATACCGAGAGAAAATACCTCTTAACGGCTCCTGAAATTAAAATTACCGTATTTATTCAAATAAGCCCCCAACCTCGAATTCTCCCAATCAAACTCAATAAGCGCTCACCCCCACCCCACCCATTTGAGTGAATAAATTCTAATAAGAGACTTCTCCGAGGACGGAGTTTTCTTCAGAGTATTATACAGAAACATTGCTTTGCTACTTCTTCGCGTTTAGTTATTAGCATTTATTGTTTTGTTGTAAAATAAACATACTTCGCTTGCTAAAAATGGTGAAAATTTAATAAGCGCCCACTCTCAAGGTCCAAAAATTTAATAAGCGCTCAGGGTGGTTAATCGAATAAATACGGTAACCACTTATGTAGATTTTAAATTTTAATTTTACGGACCCTCGCTAATGAGGACACTAACTCGAGGTCCCTACGGTGTCCGCTATTAAGGGAGTTGATTGTAAAGAACTTTTCAATTCGGGACAACATTTTTCTTTTTAGTGATCTTTAGTGGTACCTTATCCTCATAGTTTCTTCAGCCTGTGAGCAGGCTCCCCTAAATCATAACATGATTAATGAGCCTTAAGCAGATGGTCAGTTATGTAGACAAAAACGGCTACTTTGTGATGCAAGCAACGCATTAGTGCAGTACGACATGACAAAGAAATCAAATGAGGTGAGCACTGTGTTGTCTTTTACCATTGTGTTTCCTACGTCTTAGCATGTGACTTTTGTACCACATGCCTCAAAGCCACCTGCAAACTGCATATTCCCACATTGGTCTCTTTTTTTGGTTTTAGTTCGTCTGTTCTGATCCTAGGATTCGTGGAGTTTATCGGTCTTTGAAAACACTACAATTAGTCATTCAGTTAAGATTAAGAGAACAGTAAGCCACTTGACTAATCATCTAGAGATAAACAATATCCTTACCCCTCACCTACAGGGCTCGCGGAAAGGCCTCTCTTCTAAAACGTAGCTCATCTCCGTCCTTGATGACGGGATCTCCTCACAGGATGAAGGGATCATGACAGATGTAGCTTTAACTGACTTTTCTACAGTCCCTCACCAGAGACTCCTACCTAAGCTTTACCGGTAAGGTAATAGTTTGCTTTTGATTGAGAACTTCAACCTACTGGACCACACTCGGGTGACGCTCAGGCTTCTGGTACAAAGTCCCTCAAAGCACTGTCAATGGACCCCTTTTATTCCGACTTGGAGATCAAAGTATAAGTTAGATTTTTGTTCCCAAGTAATACTGATAGCTTGGCGTTTATTACGGGTTAATCAAACTTAAACGCTTATTAGATTGTAACCCTCTTTTGTTTAAAGCAAAGGAAAACGGAGACTGTCATACGCCTTTCGGGCTTGTAAGGCGCTCGCGCTTCTTGCTAAATTCTCACGCTAGTAACAACAGTGAGTGGCGTACCAAAGTCAATAATGACAATGACTGCAGTAGATCAGATATAAGTCTTGACAAGCCTTTCCTCATCAGTGGGTTGACTTTCTCCTCTTATCCAGCTGGGAGCCGATTACTAGTGAGTTAGTATGGTCCAGGTAAAGCTACTCTTGGGTACAGTTTTTTGATAATGTTGAGAATGTGATGTGGCGACGGGTGTTCTCTCGTTTCGGACAATGTCTTGCACGTTATACGTGCCTACGTTTTTTTTACTATTGCCCGAGCCAGTCTGAGTGTCAGTCTGAGTACTACGTTATAGATAGGTACGTCATGTACGGGACATTGATACAAACAAACGGTCATGATCACTTTGTCAGAGTTCTTGGGTTTTGATCAATGAAGAGCGCTGAAACTTTATTAACAAAGGTAAGATAAACTTTTCAATACATGATATATCAATCTTAGTATGACTTTTAAGTCATGACAGAAAAAATGAGAGGATTGGTCGACACAGCAGAAAAAACGGGGCAGCACTAAAACATGGAATCCGGAATCCGGAAACGGAAACGGAATCACGGAAACGGAAACGGAAACAGAATACGGAATCAAATATCGATGATAGAAAATTAAAGAATTTCACAATACACAATTTAGTACAATCCAAAGAGAATTTGTCTTAGTTTTCTTGGCAGTTCCCTTAAATATATTCTTGTTATTGTGTCTTGATAAGGTTTGCCGTAGTGTGGGTTACTACGCTGCAAGGCCGATGAAAGTAATTTTACGAGTAATTTTTATTCACGAGTTCATGGGTTGAATAATACAGTTAAATATTACTTTTGTAGCTAATTGTCAAGAATAGTCGAAGTTAGCCTCAGACCACACCACGTGATTGTCCCCAAACTGAATACTCCACACATGACCGACCGGTGACGTGACCACAGTTCCGGTGTTTTAGCAATAAGTTCAACTTTTTCGCCAAGCTGAATACTGATGGAATACTGGTGTACCGGTAATTGAGTTTACGTGGACGTCCGTATTTTTGTTGAAGAGGCTTATTAAACATGGCGCATTATTTTGATGTAATCGGTTGCGGAATCAAGCAAATGCATGCACAATTCTCTCTTCTCTGTGGACTCCACAATGCCATGGTTCTCTTGAGTAAGTTGTCTTGATAAATAAAACTGAACACTGTTGAAGACAACCCAGAAAAGACACTGAGAAAAACTTGACGGCGACGCCTTTCAGTTATGTAAACGACGCCTCAGACGATTCAAACGAAGTCTGTCTCCATATAACTTACCTTTTTGTTAAGGCACTAGTTTTTGTCAGTCACGTTTTTCTCCTCGCTTTGCTGTCCCATGAGAATTTGCATTCATTGCCGACAGTGGTATCAAGCGTCTTTTCACCGGAATCGACTCCTCTAGTGACACAGCAGTCTCCTCTCCTGTACTCAGCTAATTTATTCATTTGTGCCTTTTTTTTTTCTGTTTATTTATTTCATTGTCATTGCTAATATTATTTTTTTCAAATCGATCGCTTGGAACCTTCTTTCACAGATTCCGTATTCCGTTTCCGTTTCCGTTTCCGTGATTCCGTTTCCGTTTCCGGATTCCGGATTCCGTGTTTTAGTGCTGCCGGAAAAAACGAGCTTTTCTAAGCTCATCTTAGTAACCGCTTCCCTCGAGATGTCCAGGGATTTGAGCTTCGCTTCTTTTTTATTTGCTTTATTGCAGTTGTGCATTTCAGGTAACGTAGATTAGACTCAAGGGTACACTACATTTTAAGAGATGTTATAAATGCAACGAATTTCTTATTTATTTGTCCGAGTTTTGATTCAATGGTTTTTGGCTCTGTATTGCCGTGTGAAATAAAAGATTCAAGTGAATGGACCTTATCAGGCTTATCAAGTCCTTCAAATTGACTTGTGTTGAAATATTTTTGTATTAAAATTGACTATGTGACTTGTCGGTTATATTACTGGTTTGAAAATGTTTAATGTTAGTTAAAAAGCTAAAACTTTGGGTAACAAAGTGAGTTACAAGCAATATATTAAAACTAAGTTTCCCTCTCAGTTCACAGAAAAATTTATTTGCTGTTTTTCAGTTGCAAAAAAAAAGGAAATTTAAATGCACCAAACGGCAATTTCTGTTGCATAAACAACAAGCGTTGTCATGATTGGCTGTTTCATGCTGTTTCTGTATTGAAGTCATCACTTAGTGCTTTCACCCCAATATTGTGCTCTAAGGGGGTGTTTACATGATACTGGGGTGACCTTCGTGCTGGCATGAGTTCACTCCAGTTCCCCCTCATGGCTCTTAATTTGTTTACATGATACCACCATGAAATGTCATGCCGGTGCAAGTCACCACGACGTGAGTTCACCGAGGTTGTTGTACTGGAAAGAGAATTTCTCTCGAAAAGTATGCGAGAATGAGATAGTTCCCTATGAAAATGTAATTTTAAAACATTTCATGTACTTCATTATGCTATAAATTAATACCCAGCGGTATAAGAATACAGCATCTTTCCACCCTATGAAAAAGCAAATGTAGATAATATTCAGCACAGTTGAAAATGATTACCAAAACCTCGGTATGTATTTGAGATATTAAGAAAAGAGAACTGGGAAACATGTATAAGGAATATTTTTCACACATTCCTTTCATCAATCAAAAGGTTTCATTTATTTTGCAAAATATAATTACACCAAAAGTCATAGGTCGCAGACTAAGGACCACTACACAAAATTTACTGATATTTTTCAAGAGTCAATAAAACAAAAAATTAAAAGTCTGCAGCAAATTTGCTTCCAAAGAGAGAAAAAGGTTTATATGAAAACCTGTCCTGCCAGAAGGCACGTCTTCCCATTGCATTTTATTTATTCATTACCATTACCATGTAATTTACGGTGCTGCAAGAGTACAAACTTCAAGAAAGACAAATTAACTTACCTGTCAACAAATTAAACTTGAATTTCACACCTTCACCAACAGCAGGAAAGCCAAAACTTTGCCATATGAAAGAAGACTAATCATAAATCATCGGACACATTCATGTTTTTACTGTATTTTTATTTTCTAGACAAAATATTTTATCATGTTCGGAAAAGTCGGGGACCAAGGACCACATACTGTAGTGCATGCTTCATGTTTGCAATTTGAATCGCACATGTGTTTTATCAACCTGGAGTGTATCTTCAAATAACTGAGATATAAAAAGACCCATCATCGTGTAAACACAATACGAAATCAAAAAGTCATCACGTTTTTCCAAGCATGTCAAGTAGTATTTTGTAAGTGCACACTGATTTTACTACTCTGCTGATTGCTGAACTTGGTGATTTAAGGTTTAACATGTAGGAAACCTGTATGTTGTCTAATGAAACCCCTTAAGTTTTTGTGCCATACTGATTCAGAGAAATGTGGGCAATGTAGCCCAATTTTTCAGGTTTTTAATAGAAGGGGAAAAGAAAATATGCCAGACTTATGTAATTTTCATTAAGATGTTTGGGTCAAGCAGAGGAAAACTCCGCTTTTTACTAGTTAGTTAGATTGAAAATAAACTTTTAAAACATCAATCAATCAATTTCGGCTAGAAATAATTGACTGAGATTTCTCAAGTTCCAGTGAAAACTTTCAATTAAACATTGAAACTGCTGCTGTCCAAAACTATAATATGTTTTAAAATAAGTCATCTTTAATTTTCTTTCCTATATTATCAAAGAAATGTTTAGGAAATTTAACTTTTTCTGGATTTGTTCAAAGTGTAACCAGCTCTTCTTTCTCTTAGTTTTTGCTTGTCATGACACCAAAGTTAAGACTACATACCTGTTTCTAAAACGACAAGAAATACAATCATCTTTTCTTTTTTATATATTTTTTTATTTTAAGTACAGGGAAAAAACAGCCGTAAATTATGTTTTGGCCACACAGTCACAGGAGCTAAAAACCATAAAAATATTCAATTTGCATACTGGTAAGCGGTATACAGCAACTTCCGTCTTATACAAAAATAAATTGCCCCGTCAGTTGTTTAAAGGGTGGATATTGTCATCCACTTGATAAATCACTATCCAAAATACTTGTCTGCTGGTTAGTGATTTATCCAGTAGATGGCACCTTCTACTGTTTTAGCAACCGGGGCCTGTCCAACATGTTAACTTTTTTGGTCTGTTTAACTGCACACTGTAGTACAAATGAGAGTTATGCGACTCCTGCAAGTATGTGGTAAGTACAGCCTGCCTGAATGGCAAGCATTCAAACTCACTTTCTTTGCATCCTGGCTATAGACTTTCAAGAAAGTCCTTTGTCAGATTTGCTATGGTGTAAGACCTCTCGCAACTTTGTTGCTCACAGTTGGCTGCTTCGTGGCCTAAAAAGGCTCACTCTGCTTGCCAAGAGGATGACTTGTAGCAAGTCTACCCTGGCTATTACAGAGGATTAAATGATGGAAGACAGACATACAGTAACAGGAAATCACACATTAAAACAAGTGGCACCACTTGTCTTAGTTGGGTATGATCGTGGGAAGAAGTGTTTGCCCTCCTCTTTTTTCCCCACTGTGGATTATTTGGCTCTTAAAAGAAAAATGCCAATTTGTGGGGGTAACCCTGGGGTGGCAGCCTGGTATCAATTGATGCTGCTGCATTGCATTGTACAAGCAAATATATTTTAACAAATGTGTATAAAATAAATCATAATTTGTATGAGAACTGCGGAAATGAAATCAAATGAAGAATGTGGTGGTGAACGCAATTAATGCAATTGCACAGGAACATATGAACACATAATTTACCAGCTCCTGACATCAGTGGCTTTATAGCTTAGATGGTCAGAGCATCGTACCAGTATCACAAGGTCACTGGTTCAAATCCCATTGAAGTCCTGAATTTTTTTTCAGGCTTCTTATGCAATTGCACAAATTGCATTCACAACTGCGAGGATCATTCTTCATTTGATCAAATAGATTTTAATTAGTTATAGTAAATTTAATGGTTTAGGAATGTTGAATGACAATGTCTTTATTTTATGTCAAAAAGGTGCAAAGGAAGCTACAGTCCATGTCTTTAAGGTGTAAAGAGTGTTGCAAGTGTTTTAGTAAACAAAGAAACCTAAGGATACATGAAAGAGTTCACACTGGGAAAAAGCCTCATGAATGTAAACATTGTGGCAAATGTTTTAGCCAATCAGGAGACTTGAGGAGACACGAAAGAGTTCACACTGGGGAAAAACCTTATGAATGTAAACAGTGTGGAAAGGGTTTTAGCCAATCAGGAGCACTAAGGATCCATGAAAAAGTTCACACTGGGGAAAAGCCTTATGAATGTCAACAGTGTGGAAAGTGTTTCAGCATATCAGGACACCTAAGGATCCATGAAAAAGTTCACACTGGGGAAAAGCCCTATGAATGTAAACAGTGTGGAGAGTGTTTTGGTCAATTAGGAACCCTAAGAGGACATGAAAGAGTTCACTCTGGGGAAAAGCCTTATAAATGTAAACAGTGCGGCAAGTGTTTTAGACGATCAGGAGACTTGAGGAGACACGAAAGAGTTCACACTGGGAAAAAGCCTTATGAATGTAGACAGTGTGGAAAGTGTTTTAGACAATCAGGAGCACTAAGGATCCATGAAAGAGTTCACACTGGGGAAAAGCCTTATGAATGTCAACAGTGTGGAAAGTGTTTTAGTGGAGCAGGAAACCTAAGGAGGCATGAAAGAGTTCACACTGGGAAAAAGCCTTACGAATGTAAACAGTGTGGCAAGTGTTTTAGTGAAGCAGGAAACCTAACGAGTCATGAAAGAGTTCACACAGGGGAAAAGCCTTATGAGTGTGAACAGTGTGGCAAGTGTTTTAGTGAAACAGGAAACCTAAGGAAACATAAAAGAGTTCACACTGGGAAAGGTCGTTATAAATGCAATAAGTGTGGCAACTGTTTTAGCCAATCCAAAAGCTTAAAGGAACATTATGGGATGCACATTGGAGAAAAGCATTGTGGATATCAAAAGTCTGGCGAGTATTTTAGTCAATCAGAGTTCCTTAAGAGTCATGGGAAGGTCCACGGTAGAAAACACTCGCATAAACATGATAGTATCGAAAGTTCTTGTAAAGGTTTGCCTCGCAATTGTAAGAGAGCAGGTAATGTGAGGATAAGTTTTACAAACATCTCACTCACACAAAGAGAGACTGCAGACAATAGGATACAAGACCAGCGATCAGCCATTATTGAGGAACACAGCTGTTGGATTTGTCAAGAGGAGATGGGAAGTGAAGCTCTACTTCTTCAACATTATGAAAATCATATGATAAATATACCGGAAGATGATTCGTAAAGAATGCTTTGGGCTTTAGGTTGAACTAAGTTTTGTTTGTTTCTGTGAAGGTTTCTATTTTGAATGCAAGCATATTCTCCTTTTTTAACTGTGGTTAGTTGGCTTTGTTTAAAAGTTTGTTTTGGGTTTCCAAAAGGCAACTTTATCTAAGAAGTAAACTTTGTGTTTTTTGAAGATGGACAGAACAATTCTTAGGCAATCCAAAAATAGAAATTAATGTTACTAATACAGGCTCTGTTTGTTCAATTGTTGGATAGGGCCATCCGTGAGATAAATCACTTTCTATCGTATAAGTACTAGAAAACTAATTGTGTTATCCACTGGAAAGTGGTTTATTCAATTGATAACATTAACTCTTCAGCTTGATGTACTAGAGTATTAATTGCCATTTAATCATCTTTCCTAATGAGTAAGAAATATTGAATTTAAACGACATCAGGCATGTCTTTATCTCTGTCGGGTCTTTTGCACTGCTTGGAATATTAATTTTGATTTAATTTATTCCATTTTCACCGCAAAAAAAGAAAACTTAGCTAAATTACATAAGAGAACAATTAACTACATACTAGAAAAAAACTATTATTGCAGTGGGGAAGGACTAGAAGGGAACATACGAAGCATTCGAGCTAGTCCACCCAATATCGCATTTGGTTTATGATGTCAGGTGTTTAAGGCCGGTTTTACTTTGTATGACTTTGGTTTTAATCCCAGCAAGTAGGGGCCCTCTTGCTGCTCTTTCGTCAAAGGTGAGAAACCTTTTAACACGTCAAAAGACTGGTAGGTGTGTAGATCAGAGTTGTGGTCAAATATGGCTTAGAGTTACCCGGTGGTTCCTTTGACGCTCGTCCCCTTTTTGTTTCATGTACGTTTACGTGACTTACGTGTCCTGTGATTAAGGAATTTGTCTTTTCATAAATTATGATTTCTTTATATGCATACTTGGATAGGACGACACTGGAAAGAAACAGTTCTCTTGGGGAACATCACATGGCCAGAAATGGGAAAACGAAACATACAAGCAAAAGCTAAAAGGGTTCTATAGGCTAATCTTTGTTTATATTTTTGGTTTCATTAACATATGCTTATTATTATCTGATGAAGCTAATAATATAAAATTTCTGAATATTGAAAGTGGATAACAATGAACATTTGAGCCTGATATACCGAATGGTTTTAGAGAAGTTCTCTTTTAAAAACTCGAAATTTTACAATGAATGTATGACTAATTAACTTTTCCGCCACTCAGCAATTTCCCAGTTTTTGACAGCTGTTAATTCGTTCTATATTGCTTGCAAAGAGCTGAAATTGCACAAATTTAGTTCGTCTTCTATGAGTTAAACCGTATGCTAATGAGAAAAAATGTGAACAATGAACGTCAGCAAAGGTTCGCCTATTGATAAGGAACAGGATTAGAAGAAGATGACATAGAAGAGATGACAACAAAGGTTAGAGATGACACCAAAAACTTCTCAGGCCATTATTAACATTTAGCAGAGTTTTTCGATTGCCGTTTTGAATTTAAGTGTAGAGGTTCTTTTTCACGTTCATTCAAAACCCGAATTTTTCTATCGTTCTCCGATACTGATTTGGAATGTATACTGATTTTTTAATGTCGGACATAATTAATCGATGACGCCAATTCATGAAATCACTGAGTGACACTGTAGGGACCTCGAGTTAGTGTCTTCATTAGCGAGAGTCCTTTACAGCGAGAGTTTATTTTAGTCAAACGTCTGTAAGTTATTTTTGCCTTCTGTTCGTATTATCGGGGTGCTCGTTATAGCGGGGTGTCCGTAAGGCAAGAGTTGACTGTAGCCAACAACTAGTCGAGGACAGAAAAAATCAGTGAAAAGTCGTTGATTTTTGCTGATGATCAATAAGTGATCAATAAATTATCCATAGGCCACATAACTTACATTCATCTATTAGTCATTGATGACACTGAATACCGTCAACTCCTGCCTTGCGCACACCAGGAGCCCGTTTCTCGAAAGTCCCGATAATTAACGGGCCCGGTAAGCTGTCTCCGTCTACATTAAAGATCGAGGTTTCAATAGTTTTGCATCTAACGGGATAAAACTGTCAGTTAATGAAACAACATGGAGTTGTTTGCTAGTCTGGACCCGCGTTCTTATTCTTTATATTTCGATTTGAATATTTGATTTCGGGCCCGTAAAGTTACCGGGGCTTTCGAGAAACGGGCCCCAGGCCCGTTGGGAGGTGGGTTGATGCGACGGGTGCGCTAACATCCACTCCCACCACCACCCTTCCCCCCCCCTCCCCACAGTCACCAGGGTCCACTTGCTTTGTTAACCAACTTAGCCCGCCAAGTAAAAAAAGGGTACTACAGTCCAAAACCTTGAAATATTTTAACAACCATGTATTCTTTGTCTTTACTTTTCTGTTAATCCAGTCAGTAAATACAGTGTCCAACACTGTGTATTTTTGTGTGCATGTTGCTTGCATGATTTTCCATGCCATTTCCTCCTTTCCGGTTAGTTGCTTGGTACTCCGGAGTTGACTGTATTTTCCCACAATTTTTAGTGTTTGCTGTTTCCGAAGAAAGTACTGTTGAGTGTTTGGAGGGTTCTTCGGTAATGGTCGGACCTTTTCGTTACTCTTCGGTAATTTCCGGGAATCTTCTGTAGCCTTCGGAAATAAATTCTCGTAAAATGGCCGAAAACTGCTGGATATACTAAACAAAATAATATTGGCCTTTTTGGAGCCTTTTTGCTTCTCTCCGTAAAAAAATTTACTGTTTCAAATATTGTTTTCACTGTTAGCGTTAAAATGCCTAAAATTTAACTGTTTCATATTACAAAGCCAAAAAATGAAGTGCTTAGTGCTATCAAGGTACCCCTATTCTGACCCTCTTAGAATCTTAAGGTCTCCAATGTTTTCTTGCCGCTTTGCTTTTACTGGGAGGTCATGAGGTCAGTTACTGTTCATTCAGTGGTTGCCTTGTTTTTTTTATCCTTTACTGTATCATAAATTGACCTTGGATCACTAGCTGAAGGTGTTAGTTTTTCCTTTCTTGAGGCCGTGCCAGGCAGGGGGGAGGGGGGGGGGTATGTCGCTCGTCTGAAATTTAAAACGTCTTGTGTCGGTGTTTATAATGCTTCATGTCGCTGTCGAAAATGGAACGAAAATTCTTTGTCTCTATCGGAATTTTAGAGAAGGGGATAGAGAAACGTTGTAAAGAAACCATTACGGTTCTGCAATTTCTCAAATAACGTGCCGCGTTGACACATCGCCATTCACAATTGAGTGATCCACGTTCAACATTTTAAGACTAAAGGTGGATTTCCACTGTAGCGTAATTTTTCCGTGCGTACGCACGTTATTTTTATGCGCGTAAAAAAGTAGAAGCTATATATGAAAGGCCACGCATAAACGTAAACGTTGAACCTCGCTCAACTCTTACGTTTACGCGTGGCCTTTCATTCATTGCCTCTATTTTATTTACGCGCGTAAAATTTACGTGCGTTCGCACGGAAAAATTACGCGTCATTGGAAATCAACCCTAACTGACCTGATAAATCGTGAAGGCACGGTGGTCTTCTCTAAGAGCGGTTGGAAGGTCGGTGGTTAGGTTACCTGGCCCGTGGTCTCTCCACCGTCGTCACCGCCGTGTCGCTTACATCAAGGTGGCTCGACCCAGTATTTCTATAGGCACATCCTCCATCTTCCAATCTCTTATACTTAAACAAATCGATCTGTATTGTAAAACGATCATAACACATGGATTGCACTTAGAATAAAGTTTATTATGGTATTATTTGTTTGGGGATCGGAATAAATGTCACGTGCAATGACGTCACAATGGTTTTAGCTCTAAATCGAATTTCAGCCCTGTTGGGCATTTTCTGTTGAAATGCTTTACGCTACGTATTCTTTCGATAAATGTCTTCTGATGGGGAAGTTTCATAAAAACCTAGAGGAGGAATTTCGAGATATCTCGGAATTTCTATAAAAAGGGTATAAATTATGCATGCTCTGAAGACTGGACTTAATGCAGACAAATTTGCTACGTATAGGGGTATTGGATGTTTCCGAAAAGGTTTTATCACTCATTTATTTTTCAAATGACCCTTATACACTCTAGAAGCCGCTGAACGCAAGTACACTTGCGCGATTTCGAAACACATGAAAACATATGAATCAGGGTAAAACGCAATGCTAAGCTCTTTTCGTAAGTTTTAAGGCTGATTTCAAGAAAACAGCGATTCTGGATAACGTTGTCTCTCTTCACCCATAGTGGGTACGACGACCATAATGCTGGCAGGGGATTGAAAGCCTTGCGATGTTCTAACCTCCCGTTCATGGAGATGCCTCCTGTCGGTTGTACTTCTTGAGACAACTAAAGAGATCACAGATTATGCCTGCGGAGTTAATACTTTTTTACATCACATGCATTCGTTCTATTCTCGAATATGCATGTCCCGTGTTCCATCGCGCCCTCCCGGGTTACCTCAGCGAGGACCTGGAGAGACTGCAAAAACGTGCATTGCGAATTATTTACCCCAGTATGTCATACAATCAGGCCCTAGAATTTTCAGGTTTGCCAACCCTCTTTAAAAGGAGAGAAGAGATTTCATCAAAGCTCTTCAATGAAGTCGTGGGTGACTCCGGGCACACTCTTCACAAACTCCTCCCTTCAAAGAATCCAGCAAATTACTTTCTAAGGAGGAATCGGAACTTTGCCTTACCTTTGTGCAAGACCAATGGATGCAAAAAATCTTTCATTTTTAGTCACGTTTTCTGCGCTTAGTAGTGTTTAATTAGTTAGTTATAGTAGCAATTTTATACTTTTTACCTTTCTATTGTTATATTTTATATACCTTTTTTTTTTTATTGTAATGTCTTTATTGTAATGTCCTTTTATTGTAATGTCTTTCGTAATTCAGCCTATGGCTGCAAGGTATTAAGACAATAAAGCATCTATCTATCTATCTATCTATCTATCTATCTGGTCGCTTCACGCTACATTTAGGGAGGAAAGCGCCAGTCTTATGAGCTACTTCGCTCATAACATTTACCTCTCCACCTTGCAAATGCAGACGTAGTGGTCTTCTCACGGTTCTACCTGACGACGTGAGCAAAGCAAGCAAAGCATACAAGAGATGAAAGGGTGCATAAAATGAAGCTATGTGACGTACAACCTCGTTCCCAGGTCTCCCAGTAGTTTTGCGGGGTTGCGCAAATGAAGTGTAACGCGACGCGTGCTCAGGAGGGTCCCCTGAAGATCACTGCCAAGAGACGTTCTCTGAAGCGCAAGGAAAATTGACGAAAATTACCTTCTTCACGGCATTCAGGACTGGTGATAAATAACCCAAACCACTGTTCTTTGTCGCTTATTCTCAGCTTTACCGTCACTGTCGCAATTTGGCAGAGGGAGGTTGTCTCTTGTCGCAATTTGATTCTACGCTCTGTCGCTACTTTTTGGGTCATGTCGCTTGTCGGAATTTACCCTGGCAGGGCCTCTTTCTTATTTCCAACAGTGGCTTAATTTTCTTAAGGGTTTGTCTCCATAGTTTCCTGATAGCTGGATTTATTTTCACAGTAAATGAAAGGTTCCCTGATATAGTTTTGATGTGCTGGACACAGCTCTTTAGCGTTACTTGCAGGATATTGAAGCTCCTATTAAAGCAACCCTCCTCTTGTAGTATGAAAGAATACACTGCCACTCGGTCAACGGTTTTGCTTGCAACTGTCAGCTCCAAGCCCTTTCATGTAAATATCAAAGAATAATGCAAGTATTAGGACTGGAGCGCGATGATGTTGTTACTTCTTCCTTAGTTTGCGGTAATTGTGACATTTGGTAGCTAGGGACCAACATTCCCCTTAACTTGTTTTTTTTTTTGTTGTGGCGAGAGCAGTACAACTGTTCTGACTGGCTTAATGATTGCCTAAACCTTATCAAGGATCTGAAATTCTTGTTTTCCAATTGGCTGCTCAGAGGGGTCAATAATGGGCTCCCACCAATAACAGAAGATAACTGATAAAAGAAAAATGCCAATTTGTGGGGGTAACCCTGGGGTGGCAGCCTGGCATCAATTGATGCTGCTGCAATGCATTGTACAAGCAAATATATTTTATCAAATGTATATGAAATAAATCATAATTTGTATGAGAACTGCAGAAATAAAATCAAATGAAGAATGTGGTAGTGAACACGATTTCTGCAATTGCACGGGAAGATATAAACACATAACTTATGAGCTTCCAACATCAGTGGCTTTATAGCTTAGTTGGTCAGAGCATCGCACCAGTATCACGAGGTCACTGGTTCAAATCCCACTGAAGTCCTGAATTTTTTCAGGCTTCTTATGCAATTGCATGAATTGCATTTACAACTGTGAGGATCATAATTCTTCATTTGATCAAATATGTTTTAATTAGCTATAGTAAATTTAGTGTGTTAGGAATGTTGAATGACAATGTCTTTATTTTATGTCAAAGAGGTGCAAAGGAAGCTAAAGTCCATGTCTTTTAGGTGTAGAGAGTGTTGCAAGTGTTTTAGTAAACAAAGAAACCTAAGGATACAGGAAAGAGTTCACACTGGGAAAAAGCCTCATGAATGTAAACAGTGTGGCAAGTGTTCTAACAAAGCAGGAAAGCTACAGATTCATGACACAATTCACACGGGGGAAAAGCCTTACGAATGTAAACATTGTGGCAAGTGTTTTAGTGAAGCAGGAAACCTAAGGAGGCATGAAAGAGTTCACACTGGGAAAAAGCCTTACGAATGTAAACAGTGTGGCAAGTGTTTTAGCCAATCAGGAAAACTAAGGAGCCATGAAAGAGTTCACACTGGGGAAAAGCCTTATGAATGTAAACAGTGTGGCAAGTGTTTTAGTCAGGTAGGACACCTAAGGAGCCATGAAAGAGTTCACACTGGGGAAAAGCCTTATGAATGTAAACAGTGTGGCAAGTGTTTTAGCCAATCAGGAAACCTAAGGAGTCATGAAAGAGTTCACACTGGGGAAAAGCCTTATGAATGTAAACATTGTGGGAAGTGTTTTAGCCAATCAGGAGAACTAAGGAGCCATGAAAGAGTTCACACTGGGGAAAAGCCATATGAATGTAAACAGTGTGGCAAGTGTTTTAGCCGACCAGGAGAACTAAGGAGTCATGAAAGAGTTCACACTGGGGAAAAGCCTTATCAATGTAAACATTG
>CALNXI010000812.1:0-2500 GCA_942486025.1 Porites evermanni
GGTTTGAAAAACCAAATCACCATTATTTTGTTTAAGATATGACCCACTAATCGTTTTTCGAAGGCAAAATCATATAACTTTCATTTTCATAAAAACGGTGTCACATGCCTCTTAGTGCAAATGGCCTATTAGCGGTGAAACTGACAACCTAGGGGAACACTGCCTTTTTTACTCCGTTTTAAATCGTTTTCTCTTGACGTCACAGCAGCCATATTGGTGAACAAAAAAATGAAATGGCGGCCATGTTATTGCATGTGGGGATTAAACTCTTTTCTAATGTAAAAAAATTTCCTTTGTTGTGTAAAGAAAAACTGAGGCAACTTGGTGAGAGATATTACATTGGGTTCAATTCCATTACATTGATAGAATTGCACATACATTTCGAGCTGAGAATTTCCGATTACGCAGTCATCCAGAAGTATCTAGAATGTTGCAATCCAATTTCAGGGCTGAAAATTTTCGGTTTCCGGATTCCGAATTACACAACTTTTTTTTCCTCGAAAACCTTGATTTCCACCTTGTCATCCATAAGAGATATCATAAACTCACAAGACACAGTCTAGAAGTTCTGTTCAGGGTTTAATTCAATTTACTTTCCAAAATTTTAAGTTTCATATGTCTTACAATACAAATTTTTCAAACAATAAGTTCAAGGAAAAATGCTCTAAGATAATGTAACCTAGGTCGCTATTAAAGTATAACAGACTAACGGCAGCTTTTTATCCTTAAAGTCATTCAAAGCCCGTAAATAACAGTCTTAGAGTGTTGATGATCGACAGATTATCAGGAATAACTATTGCAGGGTTTTAAAGGCCCAATAGTCGCGGTACTAACGGGTTCCTTTGGTATAAACACACGAAACTCGAGTAGATATGAAACAAAATTTATACTTAACCGTTAAAGATCTAAAGCTGCCAGTCCTTGTTCTTATGTCAAAATTTCTTGGAATAACAAATTCCCATTCTCTTAATATAACTTTATTATGTATAAATTTGCAATGTTATAAAAGGCTATTATCAAAAATTGCAAGAAAAACTTATCTAAATCTTTTATAGCAAACTAACAAATATTTTGTATTTCTAAGGTTCCGTCCAAAATATTGCGGATAAATTTGAAAACAGATAAACTTGATAAAGCCGTATGAAATGATCTCGATTCAAACCAATCCGGATAAATTTCAAAACGCATTCCTTTGTGCTTCTCTGGTTTGGCCAAAAAAGGAAGAAAAACAGATTTTTCCGACACTAATCCGAATACATTTGAAAAACGTAACGCTACCATGAAAATACTATTATGATTAATGTAACCTCGATCAGCGTTTCAGGAAAAGTCCTTTCAAATATATCCGGTATAGTGCGGAAGGACAACTGCATACAAGCTTTACCACTGATTGGTTAAATCGCTCAATAATTTTGGCCACGATACTTACAGTTTTTAGGCCATCGCGCGCTACGAGAATCGCGTACTGCGCTACAAGAATCGCGTAGCGTGCGACGCGATTCACGTCTCGCAAGAGGGTGGTAACTTACTTTTGAGCGGTACTGTATGTACGTTGTAAATACCGACTCCAACGTAGCTATAAGCGACCGGTACAGCGGCCAAACGGCTATTTTGAACAACACCATAACACTCTCTTAAGCGCTGGTTTGGGTACATGTAGTTCTGGGTGTTTATATCATTAGCTTCTCGACAGTTGCATTTCCCAGAAAATTCCATATCACGCAACATTAAAATAATTATACCCTAGTCCAGTCTCTTCCCTGGGGAAAGAAAGCCCTTATATTTTCTCTAAATTTAACCCGCTTAAGTACGGACACTTTCTATGGCCCACTCAGTGTCCATATTAACCAGGTTTGACTGTACTTGCTAGAGTAATCACGATGCTAAGGCTGAGAAAGTTATACAGTCTTTTTGAAATGGTTAACGCCTTCTTCAAGATGGCGACAACTTTCTTTTTTGGAAGGGGATGGCGGGAGGGCGGTTGCTGGCTTCTTAAATGGTAAGCGAGTATTTACTATTTGGTGGTAACCAAGTCGGGTTTGAACCACGTTGCTAAGCAACCATTTCGTATCCATCACTCCAGGCAAGAATAATTGGAATGTAATTCAAGACTTTGAGAAATATTGATGACGAAGAAGAAAATTTGGAGGTACTGGCAGAGAGGTTTCATTTGCACAATCACGTCACATCAAAAGTTAAAATTACATTACGTCTTGCTGATTGATTTTGAATCAGGGCCGAGTTGTTCAAAGCTGGGTTAAGATAACCCAGGGTTAGTGCGAGATTTAAATTCAGATGGCATTTCAGTTTTAGTTCTTTTTGTCTACAAGTTCGATGATTGGAAGCTCTAAAAATAGCACAGAAAATTATCCGAGATTAACCCCGGGTTAAGCGCTAATCGGCCTTCGAACAACTGGGCCCAGAATGGTGACAATTTTCCAATGCTAAGGAATATCGCCTCTCTGCACATTATAGGCGGTTTAGTTGCTTTACAGTGTGA
>CALNXI010000812.1:7500-14338 GCA_942486025.1 Porites evermanni
ACTAAGTCTGAAGAGTTTGAAGCGTTTCGACTGACTTGATGCGTTACAGTAAAGGTGACTCGTCCCCGATTCGTGAAACCTTTAAATGGTGATTGTGAATTGTGTGGAAACTTGTCACGTTGTGGGAGCGAGTGTAGTTAAAAATGTCGTGGGTAGTGGGTAGAGGTCCTATGTCGTGGGTAAAGAAAGTATAGAAAAACATGATAAAGTAAAGTAATTGAAAAAAAATAAATAGAAAAAAGTTGTAAAA
Organism: Porites evermanni; assembly: GCA_942486025.1. NCBI lineage: Eukaryota > Metazoa > Cnidaria > Anthozoa > Scleractinia > Poritidae > Porites > Porites evermanni. Next base: position 7,751 of record CALNXI010000812.1, read on the forward strand.
TATTTGTGAAACGAAAATCTCCTTTATTTTTCGCTCGCCTAAATGCCTTTTTAGTGTCCATTTGTACTTATAAAGGATTCGCTTATTTGCTTTGCTGACCGCGGGGAAGGAGAATAAGACTCATGGTATGTACGTGGAGATTTCCGTTTCATGAATTTTACAACTTTTCCTCTTTTTAATTTTTCATTTTTTTGGAAAACTTTTTTTTACCCATAACATTCACCCACACATACCTACACCCACACCCACACCCACGACCCATGACATTTAGCTACACTCCATGCAAAGACTTCTCATTCTCAGCCTGCATCACAGATCAGGGCAGCCATACATCCAGTCCCTCCTGCGACCTACAGTGAACATACATTTGTAACACTTTGTAATGTGCGGTACATGTAGCAGCAATGTAATGGAAAATTCATACCATGACTAACTGACTTGACTTCCACTGTCTTAGGGATGGTGGCAGCTGTCCCAGTTGATGACATTCTGCTCAAACGCCCTTTAAACAAAGTGTTCACCATAGTTGACTTGCCAAGACCAGTAGCACCTTAAAAACAATACATCTTATCAATAATCAAGTGTACAACAACTAAATTTTGTCTCATTCTTCGCAATCCTGATTGACTGATTTAAGCAATGTCAGATTGAATTCAGTGTCACATAAAAATATATAATTTTGTCCCTTATCCTTAATTTAAATGATTCTTCTTAGAAAAACTACACTCAGACTCCTGTTTATTGCTGATAATAATTTTTATGCCTGCTCATTTTTCACCTCTGTGTTGCTGTTTAAGTAGCTGCAAATTTTGTTACAATGCTGGGTTGCAACAAACACCAATACCCTAAATACGCTGTACATAAAGGGGGCTTAGGGGTGTGGTCACCACTTGCTTTAGGTGCGCCTTATTTGAAAAATTGATTGAAATTAACAAAATTAATAGACAACAATTATCTATGATCTATGTGCTATACATGTACATGTATAATATATATATAGACCATAGAAATGACATCAAAATGTTCTAAACTCAAGTGGAATAATGGACCCCAGGAGAGTGGATTGATTCATTGTGATGCTTTCAGCATGTGATGTCATTAAAATAGTAACAATAACTTACCAACCACCATAAGGTTAAATTCAAATCCACGTTTGAGTGACTTTTTGCGAATCTGCTCCTGCACTGTGTCAAAACCAACATAACCTTCTAAAACTGTCTTTAACTTGCCCCAGTGGGTCATTGCTTGCATCGTCTCCATCATGATTTCTATAAAGTTCTGGTAAGACAGGAGCCCTACAAAACAAAAAGTCAGAAAATAAAATTTACTTCAAATGATACATGTACAACATAGAAACTTTCTCATCCCCCTTCTATGACATTAGAAGTGAGAAGTAACTTAAGAGTTATCACTAAAGTAGATTTCAAATAAAAGATGAAGTTACTGATCTGACCTTTTTCAGCCTTGTTTTCAGCTTTGTTGTTAATTGTATCCTTCTCACTCTCACTGAGCTGTGCTCCCAACAGCTGAACAGCAAGAGTTGAAATTGTTGCCACGTCAACATATCCAGTCTCTTCGACATCTGCAAACTTGAACACCTTTGATAAGGCTGGAAATCAAAGCAGATATTTTTATTGTTGTTATCATAATCAAAGTTGGAAGTGCATTTAAGTGAAATAAAGGACAATACTGACAAACAGGGAAAAAGATAGTAATTATTACAAAAATAAGTGCAAACAATATTTTAGCACATGTTAGACTCAAATAAAGCAGCTTTTGACATTCTGTTTAAGATCAAAACTATTGCTGAAGAGAAGTGACTTCGAAAATGGAGTGCAAAGTACTGGTGGTGTGCTGATCATCAATAATTGATTACAATTATTGAAATCAAACATTATTGAAAATCTGTATTCATAAAGTGACGTCATAATTGCTTATGGAGAATGCTCAATCCATTATCGCAGGAAAATAAATTCTTGTTGGCAAAAAAATATATATATATTAAAATCTTGTGTGTTGTCTTTTTAATAGACTCATAATAAAAAAGGAAGAGAATTTGTTGACCCAAAAGCACAGAAAAATTCTGAGTTCAAACTGAGAATCAAACTCATGACCCTCCTAGGTTTAGAGCTGACGGTCTGATCGCTGAGCTAATGGAACTCTAAGGTGAGGAGGGTTGAATCCACTGATGTTCCTCTTCTGATTCATTTCGCATGTTGTTGTCACGTTCTAAAACAGTACAGTGGCAATCTGAGCGTACTTCTCAAAAGTCAGAACTGGCCGGCCAAATCAAGGCCGGACCAGTCATTTTAAAAGTGAAATAGCTGGCTTTAATTTCCAAGAATTATATCTTTTGCTAGAAACTATTTGCTTCATGCTTGCTATTTAGGATTTGACTGATCTGGTTGGATAGTTTTGATTAAATGTGAAGTTCTCAGTATAACAGGAATGGTCTGGCTGGTCAATTTTGACAGATGGAAAGTGACCTTAAATGGACCATGATCAGATAGGGGTCAATCTGATTATTTCCGATGATCATTATGAAATCTCAGCTCACTCCAAACACGACAAAGTACTCTGGGTGAGTCTATGGTCAAGTGACAAAATCAACATCTAAATAGTGTCAGCTTTACTCAATTGATCAGCTATTTAACTTCACTCATTTTTTTTTACTTTAGAACTAAACATTCACTTAATTTAGAATTGAAGAAAATAAAATAAAAGCTAGTTTAACAAAATAACTTGTTATCATTGCATTCTTCTAATTTTATACAGATCACACCACAGGAAGTGAAAGGTTTAGGATAGACTGACAAAAATCAGGGGTAATCATCCTTAATTTACAATGTAACTAAAAAAACCTAACTTGCTACAATTTCCAAGTTACTTCTACATATGATTATAGATACAGTAAGAGCAGAAAACCAAACTACAAACAAGAAATAACTAAAATGAAAAGTTAATACACTTTGACAAATATTGTACTTTAATGTCATTATTCAAGAACTAGATCATACCAGAACCTAAAAACTTAACCCAAAAAAGCATTTTGCTTTACTTTCTATGTAAAAGTTTTTTCACAAATGATAACAGTTTTGGAGCTAAGACGGTGTCACAAAACTGATTTTGTTGCTACATGTAACAGGAATTATATTCTTTGAATTATGATGAAAACAATATTACTCCATTTTTTAAAAGGGTGGTTTAGCAACTAGATTTACTGCAGCTTTTACCACATAGTAAACATTAAAATTATGAATATATACATCTAGCTGAATTTTTGAAAACTGGCCTGAAAAAAGCCCAGAATAGGGCTAGCTTAAGTCTTAAGCTGCCTCTGTCTTATGGGGCCTTAAAGCAGCTAGAGATGGCCATGTTGACATTTTCTTTTTAGTAGACTTGAATATTTCTTCACTAATCAGGAACCAAGAAGAGAGTCACCTTAGAGGGATTATGGGTTAGAGCTGAATTTCTTTAAAATATTGGCCCCTTTATCTAGAGTTACCAGCTGGTGCAGTTTTCATAAATTTGGCTAGATATGAATTTAAAAAATTGAAAAAGCTATTCTTACTTAATATCAACAAAACGGAAACCAAATAAGTCTTTTAGACGTACAGTGTATTTAAAAACTAACCAAAACTAATGTTTTAAAAGAATATTGAAAAATTTACCCTGTATCTCATAATAAGCAGATTAACCAGCACAAACTTGTGGCAGGTGACATGTTGTGACACACCCTTTGGTAAAGTTGTTTGAATCACACTCTGAACTGTACAGATTTAAAAGGGTCTAATCAAATAAGTTTAAGAAACCAAGATCACGCTTGTACGGAAAACTTAGTTTCTATACTGGCACGATTTGGAAAAAAACATTAAGCTAAATTAAAAGAATAATTTTAACTCACTATATAAATGTACTCAAGTTGTAGACCGATAACTTTGACAATCCCGTTTTGTTTAAATTAAAATTCTAAATAATACAGGAAAAATCCCACAAAACCACCCACATCGAAAAACCGAAAAAATTCAGTCTCGACTGGGCAAAATTTTTGACAGTTTTTCACGCGTGCAGAACGCAATGAAAGATCGCGAAAAACAAAACTCCTTTATCGTTCTTTTCTCTCCTTGCGTGAAAAATTAAGAGTGATCACTCTCCCAAAAGCACATGTATGAATGTCTGGGCGTTTATGATACTCACAGTCACGAAAGGTCGACTTGTCCGGAAACGAAGAGGCCATAGGAGAATTCGGTTAAGCTGGATATCCTTTTGACAAAATTCACGAGTTGTTTCTAAGTCACGCGTTTGGGCGTCTAGTTCTAACAATCGACTGTCCGTGAAAACGAAAATGCACGCAAAACAAAACAATGAGTTTGTTTTAAGACAACGACCAATCGTCTGATGATATGGCATCATGAAATTTTAAAGACCATTAAACAATAAAGAATTACATGAGCTTTCAAACAACAACAGCCGAGAGTGAATATTCATTTCACTTTACGTAAACTTTGAAAGATATATCTGGGTAGCAATTCTGACTTTTTGACAATTATGAAAGAAAGACAACAAGCAACATCTAATAATTTCACCTACTTGCTCCTTTGTCAACGACGTGATTTAAGCAGCTCTAATAAAACATGTAAAGCCGTACATTCTGTACTTAATTCCGTGAAAGAATGCATCAAACATATTATTTCAGCTGACTTTAAGTGAACATGACAACTTACAAGACAAATCAATGGGTAAAATAATTGAAGAAACAAGCATAACATACCGTCAACCTGTGCTCCCGTCAGGAGGAATTGCTGAAACGCAGAAAACATTTATCTGTCAAGAGAAAAGCTACAAAATATGAGACGTATCACAAGTCGTCGTACCTTATCTGAGGAAGCCATCTTCGCCACTGACGCCCCAGTACTTGATACCAGCGGTATGTAAGTAGTAGTCACCAGGACTTTGCCCTAGAGGGTTTCGTTCTCCCAAGTGCGTAATACGCACTCAGAGTGCGAACGTCTGATTTCTGTAGCTAGAGTGCATAGTTCCTTTTAAAGAGTGCGGACTGAGCGTTTAGGCTTGTTTGCTGCTTCTAAGTTATCAATTTCCATGAAAATGTTCCAATAAGGCATTGAATGATGACTTTGGATGTCCCAACGAAATGGCTTCGGAAGCGGTCAAAGTTCGCTTGAACATCTTCGGACGTTTTCGGAAGTCTTCGGAAAATCGTCCGAAATCCTCGGAAGTCGCTGGGACAATATAAATTTCGGAAATCCCGTCCTTGACAAGGCAAAAATCTCTCAAATCTCAATCTCATTTGACTCGGAAAAAGTTGGCGGGTATACTTAATGCAGCCCGATGATTAAAAATTGGAATGTATTGTGACACTTCTATGGTGTGAAGAGTCCCATTATATTCCTGGTTTCATTATTGGTTTACCTGTGAGAAGCCTGCAACCTTCCTTGATAGAGTTTATAGAAAAAGAATCCCGAATCACTCGGCTCTTAAGTGATCGTGATTCGTGATCTGAACTATCCTTTCTTAGAAGCGTTTCTCCTGCTTGTCAAAACAGCTGTCAGTAGCGGTTTTAATTCAACTATTCAATTGCAATTCTAAGGGAATCGACCGCAATTGCAAAGTAGCCTGTTTTTGGCTCCAAGACAGTAATGTGCAGATCACGAAAACTAATACACACCTCTGCCCCCTCCGGGTGGGGGGAGGGGGGTACTCCGGATTTCAAGTGACAGGGATGGTCGAAGGATTTTTTGGGGTTTGAAATTTTCTATTTCGGGGTTTTTTCGGGTAGGAAAATTTTGGCAAGTATTTTTTGGGTAGCTTGATGAGCCGGAGTAACCAGGGATTTTTGGGGGTATGCAAAATTAAAACAATCTGAAGATTCGTGCGGCCCGCGTATCCCGGCCTCGTACGGGTAACTCCGCGAATAAAGTAAAATCAAACTTGTTTTGTGACTGTTTTAATATTTAACGCATTACATTGCATCTTTGGTAATATACAATCAATCAATGGTCTGCAAGGTGTCCTGGGGTGTAAATCAACACTTCAATTCCTTTTTTGTTGTCTCCGTTTATAACAGAAATTTTATGGCTCAGAAATTCGGCATGGGAGTTTTTAAGGGTTAAATTTTGATCCAGCGTTTTTTCTGGTTTTTGCCCTAACACTCCCGAGCTGCGACGCAGGTTGTTACCATGGATACCCGAACAGAAGCGGCCGACACCGATTCATCCTGCCGCAAGGGAGGAAAAAACCTCTGGTCGGTACCCCGTAAATAATAATTAAGAAGAAAACCGCCAACGCTGAAATGTAACATGTATCTTTATTTATAATTTGTATGCATAATTTAGATGAAAACAAAAAAAATATACATATATATATATATACATCTACGATATTTCTTGACTTGGCAACTTTTCCCTACATATCATGTCAATCATATTTAACTCGGCGTTTGAGAGAAAGTTTAATTAATAACCTCTCTTTGGCTATCAGAGACAGTTTGTCTATGCTCTCAACCCGGGGGGGGGGGGGGGGGGGGACATTTTTACAAAAAAAAAATATTTTTTTTTTACGCGTTATAAA
>CALNXI010000812.1:22747-41581 GCA_942486025.1 Porites evermanni
GACTGTTCTTCAAAACCCGAGACTGGACCATGTCGAGGACTTTTCCCAAAGTTTTATTATGATCCCAATGATAAAACATGTAAGCAGTTTACTTATGGAGGCTGTGACGGAAATGGAAACAAATACGATGATGAAGCAGCGTGTAAGGCCGCCTGTGGAGGTCAGTAACGAACAGGTGTGTGCTACATGATTGTGCAATTTCTTTTAATTAATTATATTTTACTGCATGGTTGATATCTTCATTTCTTTGGGCCTCTTTGGAAAGTACCAGACACCTTCAACTCTTTTACTCTAGTTGTAACGAAATACAGACTGAAAAATATTCCAAATCTGATTTTATTTTGAAAAAAAAAATAACTAAAGCCTTTGAAATTGCTACCAGTACAGATCATTTGAATGTTTTCAGCATTGAGTCCTTCGACTCAAAACTACATCAGTGCTAATATATAAATTTTGACATTGACTCTGGAGGTGAAATGGTAACAGGCCCTGAGCTCATTCCCTCTTTCCATCACAGAACCATACGTGCTTTTGTTAAACGCGTCGTAGAATTGTCTATAATCGGCTCAAACAATCGTTAATGCTTGGGATATGATGATATCTGGATATCGTCCTCTATGTGCTCGCGAGCTGGCCAATAAAATTTTGTTTTGGCAATTTGAAATGATTTACCAAGGAATCAGACACATTCCGCTCAAAAGCTGTATGGGCCCTAGCCTGCACCTTTAAATGTTTTCTCGTGAGATGTCTCTCGAATAGGAAATTAAAAATTGTAAAAATTTACTAGATGTTTCTCCAGTTGCCTTGATTAGCTCCGTCAATGGATGGAGCGCTGGGTCGGTAATCGCAAAGGTCAGGTCTCGATTCCTGGTCGAGCCTAAATCTTTTCAGGTTTCTTCATTCTACTGGGAAGATCATGCTCACTTTTATAACTTAGCTATTATTAAAATTATACCTAATAATTAATTGGCGAAAATCGACAATTAAAAAGTCAAAATAGAAAGAGATTCTTTGAAAGGTCTAATGACATTTCACTAGTCTAAGAGGGAGGATAAAGGTACTTCGAGAACGAGATGGGCACTTGTATACGTCCTAGTCCATGAATAATCTCTCGTAAAATATTTATTTGTCACACAAATGCGGGAATTTCATTTCACATTTCAAGACTAGAGTTCTTTCGAGTGGATGAGCATAATTCGATTATTTCTCCAGGTTTGAGACCCTTGTAGAAATGTTTCATCACCTTCATTAGCATTAGATACCCCACAATATTAAAACCAACTGAAGTTTGGTGCCAAATATGTGCTGAACATTTCTCGGCCAGATGTTAAGATCAGACAAACTTTTAAGTTTGTCATTTTCTAAAATTAGATGCTCTGAGGATTATTACGCTTCTAAAATATTTGAGAGTAATTGTGTGAAAACTGTAACATAAATAAAGAAAAATTGCAATTCTCTCCATGATCTCTCCGTGATCTTAAAGAAACGGCTTTGAGAGGGATCATCTCTGAACGGGCCTATATGGGGTATTCGCTCTTTTTTCTTGTCTTGGCCATCACGGTAATAGCGATGGAGGAAGCGTTTGACCTATTTATGTTATTAAGAGTGCATGATACCCAATTTCAAAGAAAATAAACTCATACAACCTTTTCTGACCCTGCAGAGACTGCCGCCTCTTTCTATTGATTATATGATATGACACGGACAAACAATTCTTCTTTTCTACGCTCTTAAACCTATTGCTATCTTTTTATTTTTCTCCTCAGAATTTCAGACCAAAGATCTTTAGTGCCTTTGGACCACATAGCTCAGGTAGAGGCCGTATAATTCACGAGTCAAGCTTTAGTTACATTAAGTGAACTGATTTAAATCAAAGGAAGCTCTGATTTCTAGGCGAATGACAGCCACATTGATAGTGGAATTGAAAGAGGCTAAGAAAGAGGAAGAAAACTTTATGTATTTGCATGAAATTGAATTAAACTGAAGGCAATAATATTGTCGCCCTTTTTAAGATATTTGTTTTAAATTTCTTTGATAGCTGAGGGCACGGGAAGGGGGCTAGACTAAGCGGTGATGACAGTGCCATCCGGTTTATTTATTTATTTTAATAAAAAAAAAAAAAGAAAAAAAAAAAGATTGATTAGTGCATTGCTTTCGTCATGCAGCCCCTGAACATTTTCTTCGGAGTTTTAAACTTGAGAAAAACCAACACTTTGGCATAACGTACCCTGCGAGCACAGGCCTATGCCGGAGCGGCACTTTTGAACTTCACAGATAGCAACTTGCCCTTAACAGACGGTTATGATTAACGTTAAATATCGCTTTCATGCATGGCTCCCTGGGCAATGCAACTCAGTTTAGAATCTGTCTTCATTTTGGGAAAGACAACTACGCCACTACTCTCAGCATCGATTGGAGCCGAGTTTCCTTTTATTAGTATTTGGCCTGTTTTGATGGGTTCTTGTCCATAAAGCGGAATCTAGCCTGCGAGCAAGCTCTCCTATTTGGGCGAGCAAAGCGAGCCGCGCGAGAAAGCGTGAGCGAGCGGCGAAGCCGCGAGGGGCCGACTCCACGCCCCCCGCAGTCGCATCTCCTCTCGCGTACCTCTCGCGCGTGTACTTTTCACTATATCCCCCAAGTGGAGAGCTTGCTCGCAGGCTAAGCGGAATCTATCTTAAGTTTCTGGATGAAATCGTGTCGAAATAAGAATGACATTTAGATAAAAATGGTTAATAATAATAACTTTTTTGGACAATTATTTAAAGCAAGGCTTTATTGTGGTACCTAAACTTCCTCCTGCAGGTGATTTAGTCACAAAGCCAATCTTCCATAAAGAGACAGGGGAAAAAAGGTTTTTTGACTCTGAAACGTTCATTAACAGTTTCGTAGCACATACGAAATGAACTAATAGATAAGATGACTTTTGATTTTGATTTTATGGATATTTCATAAATCTATTCAGCTTCCGTTTATTATCTCACGACCACTCCAACCCGACATCACTTATCATTGAAAGGAGCAATGTGGTTGGAAAAGAGGACTTAACTCTGAATGAAACAGAATGAAAGGAAAAGGAAAAAATGTAGAAAAGGGAGAAAATCTTCATTATCTATTACTTTTTACAGTTGAACCTTCACCGAGCGGCCACCCTCGGGGTACTTGCAAGTACCAGTTATACTAGTGACCGCTTGATGGAGGTATGGCCGTTCAATAGATGTGGTTCGCGCGTCATTAATAAGCATAACAGAAACATGACTTTATTCGAACTTTATTTTGAAAAACGTGGGATCATTTAATATACGTTTCTGGGAAACTGCCCACCTATCCCTCCCTTAAGCCAATATTATGCCGTAATCAGTGCAGTGAGAAGTACACTGTAAGTGTTAATGCTGGCTTAGGGGAGGGGTATGTGGGCAGTCGTTTCCCAGAAACGTATAATGATCCCAAACATGCATTCCTGATCCACAATCAGTTGTCAACGCCTATCTCGCACCTGCGCACTGTATGCTCTCTCATCATATTTTTAAGATAAACCAATTATTAAAGGTATAAAGCGCTTGATGGCCGATAATTCCGGTGACAACAATTGGAAAACTCTCCTTGACATGGCCAAAAGGTGTCCGCGGCCGCTTGATAGAGGTAGCCGCTTAATAAAGTTTTAATTTACAATTATTAGGCGGATTTAGCAACAGAACGGGAACGTCAGTTGACGACGGCGCGGGCAGATCAAACAGCTGGCTCGACCAATGAAAGAGCGGCAAATTGGGCACCGGAAGTCGTGTTTAGTCCTTTCCGGGCGCTTTCCCACGGGCGTCTGGAAAAGCCGGAAACCGGAATAGGAACGGGAATGGGAACAGGAAGCGGAACCGGAACCGGAACCGGAAACGGCAACGGAACAGGGACAGTAATGTGAAGGGGAACCGATACAACAACAGGAACATCATTTACCTTATATTATTTTAATTCTGATTCAATTTATACAAAAAATAAGAAAACTAGTCTGGTATCATGCTCCCCCCTGATATCTCTTTATGTTACGGCAACGAGAAGGTTAAAAAAGCAGCAAGTAAAATAAGTAAAGCAACAGCTTCGCGAGTGCATCGTGCTTTCTGTCAATTTCTTCACCGTCTATGCACTACGACGTAAATGATCAAATCTTAAAGGAGCTGTGTCACGAAATTCAGCCAAATTAGGAAATTACAAAAGGCCCGTTAAATTAAGAGAAACAAAAATAACCGCTTAAAACTTTAAAGGAAGGTTAAAATAACAAAACAGAAACAACAGATGTCACGGATGGGCAAAACTGAAGAAGATTGAAACGGATTGAAATTAGGATTTTTGAAAACTGTTCAGCCTAACAGTTTTTCACAGTTGACCCCTGCTGCTTGCAACTTCAATAATAATGCTCAGGAGACATATTTGTTTGTCTCGGGTCTCTGATTTTGTCATTTACATGTATTTTTTGAGGGCGAGTAATTGGCAAAATTAAACAAAATGAACTGGACTGCCGTGACACAGCCCCTTTAAGTTCTCTTGAGAACGTAAACGGCAGTCGATAAATTTTATTGTGTCTTTCTGAGCTCGGACGCGGTCTCCAGCTTTATTTCCCAACCTTTAAAAGACTGGACAATTTGGAATTAATGAGAAATAGTTTGAATTAAGACCCGAATTCAATTTCGCAGTGGTGGAAGTAGATGTTTTCTATCTTTCGGTGCTCTGACTCAACAAATTCGCACAGTGGAAGGTAAGAGGAAGAATTCAGATTCGTTCTGTGAGACAGAAGCGTTCCATCAAGCGAAACATTGAACTTCTGGTTGCTATTCATGAAGCCCGCGACGGTCAGCGTTCTCGTTGGTTAAGTTTGCTATTATGTTTGACACGAAAACACAATGTGTCAATGGCTAAAGATAAAGAAAGATTAATTAGATTAACATTTCAAGGGTGTTTTCTTGTTTCTTTTATCACTTCTCTGGCTTTTTATTTAAATCACGATTATATCTTTTTCTTTTCATATTTCTATACACTGTTTATATTCCCCTTCCTATTCCGGTGCCTATTATATTTTTTCCCTTATTTTTCGTATATAATCTAAATAGGAATTAAATCCAGATTAACTTAATTTAAGGTAAATGTTGTCCCTGTTTTTACATAGGTTTCTCTTCCCATCCCGGTTCCTATTCCGGTTCCGCTTCCTGTTCCTTTTCCTATTCCCGTTCCTATTCCGGACTCCGGTTTCCCGCTTTTCCAGACGCCCCTTTCCCACCGTCAACTGACGTTCCTGTCCTGTTGCTAAATCAGCCTATTTTCTTCATGGGGACTTCAATTTGATTAATATTTCTGGCCACTTGATAGAGAGTGACCGCTTAAATTTGACCTTAAAATTACTGTTTTTATTCATTCTTGATCTTCCCACACTTCCTTTCCCTTAGCTTTCGTAGAGAAATTGTCGAAGTCTTATACTAATTATTCGTTCCTGGGAAAAATTGTCGATCGCATGGAAGCTCAGCGACAAAACTAATTAAGAAGACAGATAAAGAAGGACAAAGAAAAAGGTTCCCGCAAAGGACAGCGAATGAAGTTCTTTGTGCTACAACTTTTCGAGGTTTAAAATCTATCAATATACAGCCTGAGATACTTCAAAGGGATAGCAGCTTATGACTAATGTAATATCAACCAAGAGAGAATTCTCTCTTGTATTAGCACAATGGCTAGCCTACCTGTAGCCACACCCTCCCCCCGACGACCCCCCGACAAAGGAAAAACGTTTCCGTTTTTCCTTTGTCGGGGGGAGGGTGCGGCTACACGTAGGCTACACAATGGCAAATGTATTATTATGAACAGCCTACTTTCCTACCGCGGCCAAGAAGACTTTTGGACATGTTATTCCAAAGATCATTAACAGTCATGGCTACATTGAGAGTTTGAAAAGGAATACCCGTGTCCCTGTTGATAGACGTGTTTTTTCCGGAAACGAAAGGTACCTTCTTCCACTTTTCGGGTATGGAAATCTCCATAAGGATAGGATCCTTTTAGCTATTTCAATGCCGATAAGTAACTTTCACCGAACTTATTTTCTAATTCGACCGTAGTAAAGCAACATATCGAACCAGAACGTGTCAGTAACTTGAAGGTCCACAGATGGCAAATTATTGCGGGACTTCCAGCTATATTACCGACCAAACTACTATCACTGATCTGACATTGGTTTGACGGTTACCTTCAAAGCTATTCATGGTATCGACACGCCCTTTCTTGAATTTTGGATCAACCCGATGTTATTGTCTTCATTCGAATAGAAGCATCTGGCGGTGAACTCGAAGAATCGATTTATTCGAAAATGGAGACAAAAATGTGTCTATTGGTAGTTTTCTTAGTGAATGGTAAGTGCTGGAAATATCACTTTAGAACATTAAAATTACACTGGATGAGGGCAGTTTCTTTGAGATAATCTTTACCCTTGAAATCACAAAAGCGATAAAAGTTATGAGTTTAGAACGTAACTAGTTGTGTTTTAAGTGTATTTCGCGGGTTCACTGCGATAAATTCACTTATTTATGACAAGGTACACTGAAAAGGAAGGGGAAATTTACAAATACTGAGAGGCAGAATCTTCTGATATTAGATGATGAAAAATTGGTGGAATAGATCGAAGTCTTCTTCCGTTAAAAGGTGTTTACTCTTAAATCTTTTCTCGTATCAATAATTTCTCATGTCAGTAACCTCGCAGAGCTCATTCGGAAAATAATTTAGGAAAAATTAGTGGATGTTCCCCTTTGAATTACCTAACAACTTGCACAAATAAAAATTCATTGGCTGATCTTCTGATGACCGCATCTTGTTGGGCAGACGAGACTTTTCTTCATCCTCTAACTGATCTGACACACAAAAAAAAGTGGTAGCATGACAGATTGAAAAACAAATTGAAAATTCAAGAAAACTTTACGTCATACTATATTTTGTGATCTCATAATATATAAAAAAAAAATTTTATATTTAATAAATTACCCTCATATTCAAGTAACTGATAAGATTAAATGTAATAACCAACCAGATTGAGTCAGTTCAGAGATCGAGATTACGAATGCTCCTAAAAACTACAGACCCCCGCCCCTCTTGTCGACATCGTAACGTTATTTCATATTTCCAAAATACTTAAACAGGAATATCCTATCGGGGAGATTGAAGCTACTGACCCCCAGGGGTGTTCATTTGCTTCTATGGTAGCCGAGGTTGCTTATTAAAAACTGCTTTAAGAGAAACACCACATAAAGGCTTGTCGTTTTCATTATCTTATTGCTGGCCGGGCGAAGGGAACACGAGTGTTATATGATTAAGTGTTTTTGTTGCTGTAAAATTTTCAAACAAAAAGCAAAACGACCTAGCTCCGTCAGGCAATCATTGCCAGAAATTAGGGACAAGATGGCGGTTGCGCGTGCGCACCAAGGCCACAATGGCTGCGAATTCGTATAAGAAAATGTATGGAGAAAAGGAAACTTTTTCAAATATATCGATTATGAGCTCACGGGTGTTCGGTGCACGACTCGAAACATGTTAAGTGCTGTGCAACCTTCGCATCTGGGTTAAAAATAGCTAAGTAGAAGTAGGTTTACTTACTTCCCGAAGTGGCCACTTTTATCTCTCGTTGTACGCTCCATTTCTCCATACATTGTCTTAAAATCTTGCCGAATTCATGCGAAATACTCGTCGATTAGAGGATAAACCCTTCACTGAAGTAAATTTGCACGACTCGATATCACTTCTGCGATGGAAGATGTTTCCAAAACAGTCGTTAAAAGGACGATTTTTGCACTGGAAAATACTTCCAAAGGCGCATTTTTTCCCACAGTTTTCCATCTGTAGTCCAGTAATGGACGCCATGGTTGCGAATGACTTATTTCGGTCGGACAAAGCTTCACAACTCCAAACCTCACCGAATCGCCATTTTGGTTGTTGCTACAACTCCAGAGATGCTTCACGGGATATAAACTAGGTTCCAGGCATTCAAAAAATCCTCGATTAGCCTACCAGGCTTGGTTTTAAAACAAAAATGTCACGAAAATGTCACGAAAATGTCACGAAAGGTACAGCCGCGTACTGTTTTGTTGCTATCAGCCGCTCGGCCGAGTATAAACCTAACATTTTCTTGCAAGGTGTTTCATTCCAGCCTTTTTCTTCGTAAAACAGATCCACAGAGCTCAAATTATTTAAAAAATCGCAGGGGATACGCTTTCCCTGACTACGATCGTTTTTGTCCGCCGTTTAGGAAATGAGATTCCGCTGACAATTAATCACGGGCGCGAAATGTCCACTATTTCTGGCAATGCTAACCTGTGTGGAAGACGCCAGTTTTTTTAGGGTGACAGGAAGAATCACTTAATTATAACACTGAATACCTCTGGGGGGTCAGTCAGTGGCTTCAGTCTCCCCGCTAGGCCCCCGCTAGGGTATTCTGTTTAAGTATTCAGGAAATGTAAAATCACGTTACAGGTATTGACTAGCATCCTCTGATATCTCTAGTCATTGCAGGAGGTAACACAGCGGAGTCGGAAAACATCTGTGAATTACCAGCAATAGTGGGAAACTGTAGAGCTGCGATCCCAAGATACTACTACAATAGTAAAAGTGGAGAATGCGAGATGTTTCTCTACGGAGGGTGTGACGGTAATGAAAACAACTTCGAAACAAAGGAAGAGTGCGAGAAAAAGTGCAAAAAATAGGTGAAAAGATAGTATAAAGTATATGCCTCATCATAGAAACTGTAGTAAGTAACATTATTAGGAGGAATCATCCGCAGTGAATTGATCTTGCCTTGATATCATGTGTTTAAGGTTAAAGGGAATATTCAGTGTTGAAAAGCCATTGACGTCAACTTGCTCTGTCAATGAATTCTAGATTTCACTTCTTATTTTTAAAACATAGAAAAGGAAGATGTATCCCAATCCGAAATTGGATAAAGAATATAATATAATGCCTAAGCTCATACGCGCTCAGTCATTACTTTGAAGGAGGCCGAGGAGCCAAGGTATTATCCGATTTAATGCACCTTTCCATTGTTTTAGAACCTGCAGGGACGTCCTTCTCCACTTCAGTGACATGCTCTTCCATTTGTTGAACGGAAATAATAACTTGTTCCAAACAATGGAAAGGTGTATCAATATTGGCTATTCACGCTCATTATATTACTTCTCTGTTTGCCACAACGTTTCAACAGCATCAGAAAAATGTAAACAATAATGCCTTCCTGGATATTTTCAAAGAAAAACTAGGCAATTTTAAAATCATTATCAAATTTTTCTCCCAAAAATTAGACTTTTTATAGTCCCCTATAGACCCATAAGATCGTCGAGATTGTACGCTTATTGTTACTTAAGGCCATCTTGGGTTCACTCCCTACAACCCGCCCCTTGCCTCCTAGATAGCTTCATACTCTTTCCCAATGTTACACTATATGTACATTTGAAATCATAATGGCCGCGCCTGTACAAGACAGTAAAATGTATTTAGAATTTAGAATTTTCGCGTTCTCTCAAACAATTTAAGTTTGCTCTGTCACAGAGGTTTCCTATAACACACAGCCTCCCAGTTGCTTTTTGTGACATTTAAAAGATTTTTTGCAGTCATTACGTAACTGAGATACACTTAAAAAGGTGTGATATTTTGCCGGATACAGTAAACACCAGTATATACTGACCCTTTTTTTACTTCATCAGTCTGAAATGGGTCTTTTTTGAATGGGAGCTAATTTAGCTAGATTTCAGTCTGTAGAGCCTTAAGAGTTTCCTTTAGGCTACCCTGGTCCCAGAGGATTTTCTTGAAATTTGTCTTCACATGAAAGAGAACGAGCCCTTGAAACGGCGAAAAAGAGTCGTGAAATTCAAGGAAAACCCCTGGGACCTGAAAAGGAAAGAAAACTGAATATATCACGTCAGGCTAGTAGTCACAGTGTAAGAGCCTGGGCGAGATCACCGACTGAACCGTAAGGTTCTAGATATCTGAATATAGGCGTTTTGTATCAAATTGACGCTGTATTGGTTAAAAGCCACATGTTATATCGCCAAAACCAAGCTGAAACCAGATTTAAAAAGTTGTATGCGGGCAGGTGAAAAACTAGGTCCTTCCTAAATCTAAAACTCAGTATCTCTCCAGGAACCCTTCGATTGGTCTGGCCAGTGACCTTAAGGGGAATCAGTCCGTTCCATGTGATTATTCGGACCGCCTCCATCTTCCGAGTCACTCAACTTCACCTTAACCTCGTTCCCAGGCTTCTCCCTCAAGAGATGGCAGGGAAGGGGCTGGGGAGGACTCGGCCCAGTTTCCAAGGGGGAAGCCCTCGCTTTGGGGGCAAACGGTCATTGTTAGCTCTTCAATTTTCTTTTTCGAGGTAAGATCGGTCGAAAAAAGAAACACAACACTCAAGATCGCCCGTTTTTTGGGAGCAAATGCATAACAGTCACTGGTAGGGTCACAACAGGATCAAATGTTACAACAGGCGTCTATTAAAAACCTTCACATTCTGACATAATTCACTAGGTTTAGTATGAAATTAATGGATTGTATTCTTTTCATTGCAGAGTTTAAGGAAGACCAGCCAGCCCATCATAAAACCTTTGAAAGATTAATTTACTTGTTAATAGCCACGAGTGTTAAGACCAACGAACCCTCGCCCAATAAAAAAAAAATAATTTAACAAAGTCCTTGATGTACATGTGGTGTATTTTGATATGATTACGGTGTAAGAATTTTATGCGTGGCATCTTATGGGGAAATTGCATGGCCTACATATCATAATGTTAAATTGTGGCTACTGACGTACTAAGGAAGTTATATTTGATGGCGTAATGCAGCAACAACAGCCAAAAGAATGTTTTTGTGCGAAAGGTTTCATTACGATATATTTCCGAATTTTTTTCTCTATATATTCACCATTAATATTGAAAATCGCCATTTTACTAAGTTTACGGCAAGAATCTCCAAAATTTAAAACTGAGAAGAACTGAATGAAAAGAAACTAAATTGTGCGCTTTAGATAAGGACGAAAACACGACAGTAAAGAAATATAAACCAAGGTACTCGGCTGCACTAAAAGAAGAATCATCAACAAAAGCTGAACATTTTGTATCGATTATCCTGTGTATGAAATTTTAATATAGTAATTTAGAAGTTCCAAAAAGCATCTATAGCGAAAAATCTAAAAATTATGGTGTTTCTTAGTGATTTGGAAGATATTGTTGGTTCTCTTTTGTTTTGTGTTGTGGGTATGGTGACTTTTAAAGGTTTTGCAATAAGTCGACATTTGGTGAAAGCACGACGAGTACGCAACACTAAGCAACTATCAAAAATCACTGCAGTGCTCATGCATGACCAACACAGTTGTTCGGATATTTAAATGCTGGACTACGTCGTCCCTCGGTATTTTACAGCAGCTAAGAGAACTAGATCTAAAATAATACTCCCATCCCTCTCCTCCCTTCCTAAGAATGGTACTAAAAAGGTCCAAGGTTCATTTAATTTTACAGCCACCATTTACAGAAATTAAACGTCTGACAGATGCAGAGTTATGGACGTTACATGATCTGTTGAATAATTGAAAAGATAAAAATAAATTGCAGATATTACAATATAGGATGTATGGATGTAACCTACGTAACATACTCGACCAGTTTGCCTGCAAAAACGTCCCCAGTGATAACTATTGGCCTACTTGCGTCAATTCTTTGGTTACAAATGAATTAGTACTTTTAAAAAAAACTCACTGTACCAACAAAAGCAAAATTCATTTGGTTACAGTGATCAGGAAAAGGGACATATTTCCATTTACTGATTAAGTGAAATGAGTTGAATAAGTTACTCGTTATCAGAACAGTCGTTTTTATTCATTGAAAGTTTTAAATCCATTCCGGGGCAGTAAGCGTTTGGTATTGAAAACAATCTGAACAGCATTAATTTACACTTACTGGTTTTAATTAAAGGCATTTCTACAAAACTGCGATATTTTCAAATAATTTCAGTCGTTCTAAATTTTACGTTGATTGAAAAGGAAAAAAAAAGGACAAAAATCACTTTTGAATCTAAACTCTCAAGGTAACTTACTGAGAAAAGAATTTTTATTCTTGGTTATAATGCACGATCAAAAAATATTACAATTTTTGCCTTGAGCAAAAATATAAATCAAAACATAGTGTCAGCCACAAGCGTATTTTCAACTGGAGGAAAGGAAATTTGAACTAGGGTATTAAACACTCAGTGTCAAATCTGCCATTTCCCCTGAAGACAGAGCAAGCATCAATTAAGGAAAGGACGAAAATGTAAAGAAAAGAAAACAGACAATGAAAGGAGAAAAAGCTAAAGCAGGAATAGTTATGGCTTTAAACCAATCCGCTTTTGAAACCGTTTTATTCTTGAGAACGTAGAGAATCTGTTACTACAAAAGATGATAAAAACATTTAGATAAGCTGGACAAATAATTAAAGGAGAGTGACTTGTGAAGGAAAAGTAAAAAGTCGTCATTAAAAACTCAAATTAAGACCTATTACAAAATTATTTTCATAGCATCCGGTATTGAAAACCTTCTTATCCGATCTTACATTATACATGTTTAAATTAACAGGAACATAAAAAGTTTAAAAAAAGCTTCCGAAAACTATGGAGAAAATGCCAGTTAGCGCAATTTTGGCCAAGCCTTTTGCCTTTTTCTTTTGAAACCTTTGTAAGCAGACGTATGTCCTTTTTTTAGTCGAACAGATAAATATCTTACTCATGGATTTATTTTATTGCATAAAAAGGCGGAGAACTAATTGTGACAAGGCATGAAAAAGACGCTAGTTGCTAATGAGGTGGTAGCGGATATGAACATTACCTTACTAATTGTGAGTGGTGGGAAAACATTTGTTCCGTTCAATGCGAGGGAAGAACAATTTTTAATGATGATAACTGAAAGGGTGATTAAGAAAAATAATTGAAATGTTGATGGTGACAATGGTTAAGAAATTTAGCTATAAAAGATTTGTTGTTTCCATGACTGAATTCAGTCATCATATATCAGAACCAGTGGCCGAGCGCTGGCTCAGAGGCTCTTGTGAGTGCGAAGCCTTGTTAAGGAAAAAGAAACATTTTGGGGGTAGGAAGTACATAAAGCAAGTTGATCGTAATTATTAGATTTAAACTTGAACGAAAGAGGCAGACAAAGCGATATAATTTTGACTTTTAAGTTATATGACAGATTACTATTGTTAGGTTCTAGGCATTTTGTGATTGTTTTAAAAACACTCAGTTTCTTTCTTTTCTTTGAAGCATCAAACAAGAATGCCTTATTGTTAATATCCCCGTAGCTTTGATATGACTTTATTTTAGGAAATTTTATCAGAAGTTAACTTGCAAACAAGGTCAGTTTTAATGCGAGTTTCACTGTCAAAGCTTAATAAAGAGCCTAAAGTGTATGTCTCTTGAACGAAAAATACGAAAAAAAAGCGAGATATGAGACAAAGAAGGAAGGGACCAAACTCGCTAATCATGTAATCATGCATGTTATGCACATAGATTAGCAAAATATTTAAAGTAGGGCTCTGAATTACAATCACTGAAAGAAACGAACAAAAAGAACACGATAGAAGATAGTGAATTTTTTCCTTATCACTTCCTTATCACTAAACTGATATTGATTGTTTCCCTTTTTTTAAGATTATCTCGTTCTCTTTTGTAGGGAAAAACAATTAGATGATTGTATTATTATTTCTATGCTTTCTTCGCCTTTTGTAAACAGGAGTCGGAGTAAAATTTTGCCAAAATTTTGTTTGATCGGCGTCTCTGACTTCTAGATGCAGGAGTGAGCTTCAAACGTCAGCTTTTTCACTTGAACCTTTGTTACGTTGGTTAGTAAAGGACTATATCGATACTGAAAGTTGATAAACCAATTTTAAACCTTCATGCAATGATTTATCAAATCGAAATGATTTTCGAATCTTAGTGCAGAAAAAAAAGTATCGTATTAAATAACTTTGCATTTACTAAACAATTTCACATACATAAAGAAGATCAAAAACTAGCCCGATCTCGTGTCTTAAGCATTTCTTACCATTGCAAAGGTGAAATCTTGCCGGGAAATATTCAACTGAATGACCTTTTTTACCATGTTCTTTGTATGAAATCTTATCTTATCAAATCGCAGAGACGTACCTCTTATAAAGGGATACATTTTTTTCAGTTGGGGTCACCACCACCTAATAAGGCCAAAACTCAGTTTGAGACTTTCAGTGTTTTACTATTTTGCAATCATATTAAATTGAATTTTATTATTTTTACCTCATCTTGTAACGTTTTTAAGGGCTTAGACCGTAAATTTCTTTTTTTTACAGGTTCAAGATGTTTCTTAGGATTTTTCTCTTCTTTTTTCTCATGGTCTTAACAAGCTGCTCAGAAACAAAGAAAGACACTCAGGATTCTCCTCCAGGTTTATTACAAGCGCTAAGATCAAAATATTTGGGTCATATTAGAGGAAAAAGAACGGTAAGTTAAGTCAAACTAAACATAAATTTCTCGCCTTTGATTAGCGACTACTGTTAATGGCTGATAATCGGGAATGGAGATTATTTCCAGAAATGATCGAGGCTGATTTGAACGTAATTTAACGGACAAAAAGGAGCCTTTAATGCAACCACTGTTGTTGATTTAATGGCTCTGTATTGCATCTGTGAGCCACTGATAGGCTTCTCTTCGCAGTTGCTCAAATTGCAGGCATAACTGAGAAGATGATTTCTTCATTTAGTTTAATTTTACATCTGTTCTTCATATACATAAAATTAGTTACTTCAAATATTACACATTAAAGAAACACAATACAGATTTTAAGATTTTTCTCTTGTACAATTAAGAAACTATCTGCGGTTTTCACTGCATTCAAAGACATTAAAAATTAAAATTCTTTCGTTTTATGATACTGAGATCTGATGAACGATTACAGCACATCTATGTTTTACACTTTACAATGTCGTTGTGGCATGGTGAAAAAGCACGTATAATTACAAATCTCCTCTCAATTTTTGAGTAAGCTTTCTACACAAGTTCAGTTTAGAACACTGAGTAATAGTAATATGTGCTTAATATGATTACAGGACTCAGCAGACTCTGATCCACCCGCATTAAAGGAGGCTTTGGGCAATGCTTATTTTGGACATATTCGCGGAAAACGAACGGTATGATGTAAAACAAAACGCTCATAACCCACAACCCGAGAACATTTATAACTTACACTCAATATTCAGTTTCATAGTGAAAATTGAATACTGATCAATCAATTTAGCCGGTCTCTTTGAGACGATGAGCTTCTCTGGAATTTGCTTTCAATAAAGACTTTCTTTCCTACCGTCCGGCTCAATGCGTTCCTGGACGATTTGACGATCGCAATCGCCCGGACAGAACTGAAGTTGATATACAGGCCGATTTGCGTCAGTATAATCACAAAACTCGAGGTAATGGAGACCATTTAGACGATTACAAGAAACTCTGGTTCTATATAACGAGAAAATAACAAAACAGTCACCAATTGCAACACTTTTCTGCTTAACTGATACTACGAAATTTTGACATCTAGGGAAGGTAAAAATGTATATCGAACTGTTGATTGCTCAAGTACTCTCAGTAATCCATATTAAACCGTTTCATTTTCCAGGATGCAGAAGATTATCCGCCATTAGGAGAAGCACTAAACACAGCTTATTTGGGACACATCAGAGGAAAAAGAACGGTAAGAAGACCGGCCCGCTTAGGGCAATGTTAAATTATATTTTCTGAATAGCATTTCTTTCGATTAGTCGTTCAGTTTTATATTTTTTCCTCTATTTGATAAAAGTCTGAAATCTGTCCCTTATTCTTATCACCAATTTTGATTTTAGGTATTTTTTTTANGGACTCAGCAGACTCTGATCCACCCGCATTAAAGGAGGCTTTGGGCAATGCTTATTTTGGACATATTCGCGGAAAACGAACGGTATGATGTAAAACAAAACGCTCATAACCCACAACCCGAGAACATTTATAACTTACACTCAATATTCAGTTTCATAGTGAAAATTGAATACTGATCAATCAATTTAGCCGGTCTCTTTGAGACGATGAGCTTCTCTGGAATTTGCTTTCAATAAAGACTTTCTTTCCTACCGTCCGGCTCAATGCGTTCCTGGACGATTTGACGATCGCAATCGCCCGGACAGAACTGAAGTTGATATACAGGCCGATTTGCGTCAGTATAATCACAAAACTCGAGGTAATGGAGACCATTTAGACGATTACAAGAAACTCTGGTTCTATATAACGAGAAAATAACAAAACAGTCACCAATTGCAACACTTTTCTGCTTAACTGATACTACGAAATTTTGACATCTAGGGAAGGTAAAAATGTATATCGAACTGTTGATTGCTCAAGTACTCTCAGTAATCCATATTAAACCGTTTCATTTTCCAGGATGCAGAAGATTATCCGCCATTAGGAGAAGCACTAAACACAGCTTATTTGGGACACATCAGAGGAAAAAGAACGGTAAGAAGACCGGCCCGCTTAGGGCAATGTTAAATTATATTTTCTGAATAGCATTTCTTTCGATTAGTCGTTCAGTTTTATATTTTTTCCTCTATTTGATAAAAGTCTGAAATCTGTCCCTTATTCTTATCACCAATTTTGATTTTAGGTATTTTTTTTACTTACAGGGAGTGTCTACCAGAAAAATTCCGACCTCAACAAATTAAGCTAAATGCACATAAATATCAATTACATATACTGCATGAACACCAACACTTAGTAACTTCCTACAAACGTACTGCTTCAAAGCAGTTCTGACCTTACTTTGGCTGCAGAGTGTGTCGTGGAGTATCCCACTAAATCATGCAGGGGGAGGGGGATACCTGTGATATGTCAAAAGTATGTCACGAAAGCTTTTTCCCTTTCGATTGGAAGGAAGGGATAAAAAACGAAGAGAATTTAAACAAGATTCCTCTCTTACAGCTGAAAGGTTGGGGTTTTAATCCTGCACTTCGTGAAGCTTTCAATAAACTACAGTTTTATGGCCCGCACCTTCGGGGAAAAAGGACGGTAAGAGCCGATCGGATTTGAAACGATCATCCTCCAGGAACCTTTCAGAGGATCGTTTGTTTAGCTACTAACTTACTACATCATGCACATCACCCTAATTAAGATGTACTAGATTCCACACTGTGCGCGGAATCCGGATTCCAGGGAATTTGGATTCCGGATTCCAATCGCTTAAGGGATTTCGGATGCCTCGAGATGAATTCCAGATTAAAAAGCCTGGGATTCCGATTTCACAGGAAGAAATTTTCTCGGACCCCGGCATCCGGAACACCTTACATTAGGCGACACAAACTAGGAGTGAGAATAGTTGATCTTTTCAATTATGATGTCTGGAGCTGGGACCGTTTTTATCCAACCTTTTGCAGGGTGGCTGGGAATCTAACAAAGATTTATTAGAGGTGTTAAACAATGCATACTCAGGCCACATTCGTGGAAAGCGACAACAGGTATAGATACTAGAAATACGTATCAGGTATAGATATCAGATTGTAACATGTCGCATTATCTTTAGGAATAAATCTACCGGAGGGTCAAAGTACAAGCCACTCATCAGTGCTCGTTCAATGTTTTACAATAAACGAATATACGGAGGCTGAACATTTTTAAATTACTAATGCGTTATTGAATCAGTGCCTTATTGAAAAGAATAACAATTATTATTTTTTGTAATTTCAAATCATTTATCTTCTTCTTTGCAGGATACATCGAAAAATTCACAATGAAGAAAACGTCGAACAAAAAAATTAAACCCATGACAGCAGAAAAAAAATACAGTGGACCTAAAACCAGCTTGATGATATCGAAAAAATACTCCTTGGAAAAGATACAGAATGAAAGAATAATTGATTTTTGTTCATGAAAATCGAGCCGTTTCCAAAACACTGCTCATTAGGAAGAAAGACGTGTCAAGAAGGCATGAAATTAAAACTTCAGAATTATCAATTAAAGAATCAAATATTCATGTAATAAAGCCTCATGAAGCAAAACTGATGTTTCTTTTTTTTATTATTATTGTTATTGTTTTGTTTCCCTGATAACGAAACAAAACAATGGAGCTTGACTTGAGGGTGAATTTCAGCTGTTTAAAAGCCTTCCCTATTTTCAATGTTCTTGAAACTTGCAGGGAATATTTTTTGACAATTGATCTCGGGATTGTCGAATTTATAAAAAAATTTATCGAGGGGTTTTTGGAAAAATGCGAAATTTTTAGGCATGGACCAAATTACCTCCAAAAACTGTATCAAAAGCAGCTGAATGCAAGTTAATAAAATTCTTCTTACTCGCGATCGCCCAGAGCAATTCCCCCCCTTTTTTGTATGCAGTTTTCGATGGGATCAAACCACTATGAGATAAAGCCCCGTTCCCAAAGCTTATCATTTTCTTAAAATATTAGCCAATTGTGTAGGTAACATGCTATTTCACTGTTTTTATTATTCTTAAACCTACATTTCAAAATATTTCGAAAACACTCTCATAGAATTTGTTCAAACTATGCCATAATGGAGGCAATTATAGCAGGTACCTACTCCCTAAAGCGATTTCTTCCAAAAAACTCCTGGAACAGCGAAACACAAAGATAAATGACAAACGTAATGGCATCGTTACGTTGCCATGGCGACTCCGATTGCAATAAAACCCAGATCATAAAAAATTTTCATCTTTATGTAATACAGTTGTGGTAACCTTTTTTCCATATCTTTACTCATGCCGACGTAGTTAATGCTCAAAGTTGTGAGGTATCAACCCCAAAAA
>CALNXI010000812.1:41712-51794 GCA_942486025.1 Porites evermanni
ATACTAGAAATACGTATCAGGTATAGATATCAGATTGTAACATGTCGCATTATCTTTAGGAATAAATCTACCGGAGGGTCAAAGTACAAGCCACTCATCAGTGCTCGTTCAATGTTTTACAATAAACGAATATACGGAGGCTGAACATTTTTAAATTACTAATGCGTTATTGAATCAGTGCCTTATTGAAAAGAATAACAATTATTATTTTTTGTAATTTCAAATCATTTATCTTCTTCTTTGCAGGATACATCGAAAAATTCACAATGAAGAAAACGTCGAACAAAAAAATTAAACCCATGACAGCAGAAAAAAAATACAGTGGACCTAAAACCAGCTTGATGATATCGAAAAAATACTCCTTGGAAAAGATACAGAATGAAAGAATAATTGATTTTTGTTCATGAAAATCGAGCCGTTTCCAAAACACTGCTCATTAGGAAGAAAGACGTGTCAAGAAGGCATGAAATTAAAACTTCAGAATTATCAATTAAAGAATCAAATATTCATGTAATAAAGCCTCATGAAGCAAAACTGATGTTTCTTTTTTTTATTATTATTGTTATTGTTTTGTTTCCCTGATAACGAAACAAAACAATGGAGCTTGACTTGAGGGTGAATTTCAGCTGTTTCCTCTAGCCGCAAACTCGAGGAGACAGCTGGAATAATGCAACCTACCTTCACTCAGGACATTTGCCAAACCCACCGGTAGATAACTATCGTAACCAGGGGCGTAGCCAGGATTTTTCAAAGGGGGGGTCACAGAGGCTACTCACCAGATTGTCATGTCGACCTCCGCGCCGTGCATGTTTTACTTAATGTTACAGTTTTGGGATGCCTTTAGGTAATGATAGAAGAGAAGGATTGTTACCTCGAACTACTGCACCAAACGATTCAACTACCTCCTTTAGATCAGAGACAGACCATATTCATGGGTCTGCGCTGTATAAGTAAGTATTCATCTTGCTTACCTGCCGCTCCATCCAAAAAATGGTATAATTGCCCATTTTTAACGGATTTTTACCCTAAAAAGGTCACCTAGAATTTTCGGAAGCCTTTTTTCTGACTGAAATTTTTGAAAAGGTA
Source organism: Porites evermanni (assembly GCA_942486025.1). Lineage (NCBI taxonomy): Eukaryota > Metazoa > Cnidaria > Anthozoa > Scleractinia > Poritidae > Porites > Porites evermanni. The sequence goes on from CALNXI010000812.1 coordinate 42,799, forward strand.
AGTTTTGATCCGTATAATTTTCAGATCGCTTAAGACTTTCAGCTAGGAAATCCGAACAGATGAAAAACTTTTAGGGGATAAAAATATGCCTATATCTACCGCTTAAATACTAAAATAAGTTCAACAATGCTATGTTTAATTGCCTTTGAACTATATTCTCGTTGGGTGCTCCTGCTTATAAGACTCCAGCTATCGTGGTAGAACAAATGCTAGACACAAAATAAGTTCATTGCTTTTAATTTTTTTTAATTTTTTTTAAAATGTAAATCGCCAGTGACGCAGATAAAGATTGAGTTTAAGAAGCTAATTGGAATGTTTACTCTAAGCAAAAGAATTGTTACCTGTGGCGGTCTAAAACGTTCTAAGGAGATAAGGAGAATGAGCCGAATTTGGTACTAAGGAAAAAAACACTGATAGATAATTTTCTTTTTGTAGATTGAGGTTCTGCTTCCTGAATTTTATTAGTTGCTCTAAACCAAACGAGCCGCTTTCCTATGTTTCGTATCACAGGCAGTTTACACACCAATAACAAATGCTGACAATAAGAGAAACCTCTGACATAATAAGGGATATCAAGAGACTATCAAGGGGACAGAGAGGGCATCCCCCATATACACCCTATTCCAAAGGTAATTCGTCTCGAGTTATTTTTAAGGNCGCGTGGATGACCCACGCTGAGAGCCACGCGTCCTTCACGAAATGACGCAGAACAAAATGGGGGAAGACGCGGAGAGCGATTTTGCTATTCCTTTTGTCGACGAAAACGACCACAGCGAGATTTCTGCGAAAGTTGTGTCAGCGAAACCGAAATTAAAAAAGAATCTTCCTTCCTCTCTTGTATAGAGCAAACAGTAGAGCAGGGAAATCCTTAACACACTGAATATTCTCTCAGGATCATTTATAATTTACAGTTTGAAGAGAGCAATTTCTGGTTTGATGTTTATTTTTTTCAGTCTTTATAGCGATTATTCCTACCCACTTACTTTGTCAATTGTAGGCGAACCCTCCTAAAGCTGAATTTCAAGGGACCGTATTCAAGCTCAGAAAGAGAAATATAATTTCGTCGTTGCTGATTTACGTCCTCCATAAAACGCGAAATTAGGCATTTTCACGTCGTAGTGGTGCAAAAACGGGAAAGAAATGAATAAAAAAGTGTGTTACACGTGCGAAGTTGTTGTTTTGCTAATTAAACCTATTGTTTTTTTTGACGTTCTAGTTGTCGTCCGCGTCGTTGGATCTTAAACTCCCTAAATTGTACAAACGACCGGTTTCAATAGACCGGCGAAATTTCTCATTTTATTAAAGCACTGAGGCTACCACAACTTCGAGTTAAACTGATTTCACGGGTTGTCAAAGAGTCCAGCGATTCCTTTTACCCAGGTGAGCGCCGACTCATTTCCCTTCAATATTCAGGAATGCTCTCGATCTTTTTACGCTTTCATTGCCTCTCGCCCGACATGTTTTGCACGGAGTTTGGTCATGCGAAACCTCCACGAAACATCACCGCCTCGCGCGAGGTAACTTTATCCCGATTCTAAAAATAACTCGAGACGAATTACCTATGAAATAGGGTGTATATGGGGGATGCCCTCTCTGTCCCCTTTATAGTCTCTTGAGGATATGAAATACAGTAGAACCCCGATAACTCGAACTCGGGTTACTCGAACCCCTCTTAAACTCAAACTAAATTTCCTTTTCCATGATTAAAATTAAAGGCACTGAAATTTACCCCGATAACTCGAATTTTGGTTCTTCTAACTCCACTCCTGACCAATGCCAAAAACACTAGTCAACACTAAAGCAACAGGGGCGGATCCAGGATTTTTTTTAGGAGGGGGTGCACTCGTCTCTTGCTCTACTTCAACACCAATAAACCACACAGTTTTTTTTTCTTTTTTTTTTTGCAGAATACCAGTTGCATAATAAATCCGTAGGTCTTCTCACAGGGGGTGGGGGCGCACCTCCTGCACCCTCCCCCTAGATCCGCCCCTGAGCAATTTGGTTTATTTTATCTGGTGAAACGAACAAATCACGTTTTATCATAAAGATTGAAATGCCTTATCACCTTACAGTTTCTGATGAAATAAGGTAAGTTTGCACTGCACCATGCACTGGAATGCTAAAAAATCAGTAACTATCAGTTTTTAACTTGGAAAATTGAACCGCCGCTAACTCGAACTGTTTTTAGTTTCCGTTAAGAGTTCGAGTAACCGGGGTTATACTGTATAAATAACTATTAAGAGATCCGTTTTAGGCCACGAAATTAGAAAAAAAAAAACAACGATATTTATGCGTTTTACTGTCTTAGGGTGTCTTTCCACTGTCGCGTTATTTTCGAGTGCGTAGGTGCGCAAAATTTACGTTCGCAAATAAAAGAGAGGCAATGTATGAAGATCGCGCGAGGTAAGAGTTGAACCTCGCTCAACTTCACGAGGCTTCATATCTTATCTCTATTTTATTTTTCCGAGCAAACGTTACCGTATCAAACTTTGCCCATCGCTCAGGTTGCATTTTTGGAAGACAATAGTACCTTTGTTTCTCACATGCTTTTGTGTTTGGATTAGCGGTGTTAGACCTTAATCGCCGTAAGATCAGTAAATGTTCGGTGTGACATTTTTTCACTTAGTAGTATTCTAGTGAGGCAAAAATTTGAAAGCGGGAAAAAAAACGACAAAAACAGCCACGGCTGTTTGACCAGAGAGATCGTGCATTGAATAAAGCTTTATCTATTGATGAGTGTACCTGCGAACTTCAAATTTTGTTTGCGCCGAATCTGTCTAGTAGTTAATATGGTCAGAGATATCGAAAAAACGCTTACTGAAAGGCATCTCATGGTTATGTTCGAGACTTTGTCTGCTTTGTTCCTCGACTACCATACACTTCGACAAACACCTCCATAAACCACAGCGTGTACACGCACGTAAAAATAACGCGACAGAGAAAATCCACCCTTACACGTTATTACTGTCTTGGACATGGAAGGGGAAATAAAAGCTAAAACTACAAGCCCCACATATGCTGCCTTTGTAATTTTCGACTGAACTTGTAATACAAAAGACCTCGGTAAAAACTAGAATAAAATGTTGTAATGTGATTTTTACGCTGACCATCTTCTAATCATGCGCCAACCTGAGTAGTAAAATCTATTTGGTTATGTAATATCATGAGTCAAGCGACTTTTGGCCATTTCCTGGTTCTAAAAACTTTCACTTTCAATACGAGGCTAAGTACGAAGTCTTTCTTGTGAAAATGAGTTATATTTTCATGAAAATAAAATTTACAAAAATCCTTTTTATGTCAATTGCTTTGCACTCAGCGTCGCTTTGAGGCAACTCAGAAATAGCCTGCTGTTACCGATCCCATTTACAATGGCTGAGTAGCGTTGTCAAAACTAGTTTCATTCTATATGTATACAACTTGGACCGTTGTAAATTCTAAATTCGTTGTAATTCAAACCTATTCGAGTCCACCAATAACGAGAAATGACTGGAATGCTGGCCTGAATTTGGTATGCGTTGCTTCAGTTTTAATTCATTAAAATCTACTTCCCTTAACCTCCCCTTTTTCTTTATAAACTTGAAACTGAAGAAAACGACATTATATGGATTTGGTTTTAAAATTTATCGGCTATGAAACTTTTATACGATTTAAATGTTTTGAAATCCTTCTCTTCTGGTTTTTCTTATCGCTTTAACACTTTTTTATTGTTGTAACACTTGTGTTCAAAGCACCAGGCTTCTATCTTTAAGCTAACACGCTTGAGCAGTTTGTTGCTTACAAAAGCGTTGAACATTCTTCGCATTTTTCATTAGATTGTTCATTACTGTTCAGTTGCGATTAGTTTATTTAGTTAGAAAGACGAGTAGAAAATGAATCGTTTAAGAGTTTTCGTCATTTACAGTGTAATAGGTTTAACTCTCATCCACAACGGGCTTCCATTAGACATGCACAGGGCGAAAAGAACGTTCTTAAAGGATTCTCTGGAACTAGATAAGCTACAACGTGCGGTCGAAATAAGTCCTTTTGAGATATGGTTGTTCAAAGAGAAATTCAAGTCCATGCAAGATATTTTGCTAACATCAGAGCTTCTGGATGAAGAAGTTATCGAAAGAAAAGGAACAATAGATCGACTTCAAGATGCAATGAAGAGAGCGTTGCTAGGTCAAGATACTGTTGTTGTCGTTATGGGTGGCTCAATTTCAGCGGGGGGTGGATTAATCAATGATAACCCAGATGTTAGAGGTACCTACTACCGAGTATTTATCGATTGGTGGGAAAAAACCGTGGAACCATTTACAAACTCAAAGATAAGGCTACGCAATCTCGCTATTGGTGGTACCTGTAGCGATTTTTACTTCTACTGCTTCAATACTTTTTTACAGCCTCAAGAAACTATGGACATTGTGTTTCTTGAGTTTTCAGTAAACGATTATTTGATTTTCAAAACATCGCAATTTCCAAAAGTGCTTTCACTTGAGAAACTTACAAGGAAGGTGCTAAGAGAACAAAACTTACCAGCGATTATATATGTCAATTTTATTCAGGGCGTCAAGAGCACTGCACAGTGCGACAATCTTGAAAACTCTGGGCAGACCATGCTCGCGTGGCACTATGGGATTACGAGCGTAAGCTCTCGCAATGCATTATGTCCAAACGCTGAAAAACGAAAGAACCCGCTTATGTATTCATCAGATGGCAACCATCCAAGCCTTATCGCTCATGCACAAATGGCTTTAATGATAATCAATAGCGTCCGCAGTGCATTATTGAGAGCCATACGTAACGCGAAATGGAATATTCTCGAAAACCATTCCTCAGAAGAGCTTCCCAGACACGTCTTCTATTCTATGGAGCCATATATACCTCCTCTTTGCTATACTCTTATAACACCAGACAGATTTCACAAGGTTGTAAATCCTTCGCTGTTGATCCAAGTGACTGAAAATAAGGGATTTAAACAATTTGAAATTAAAGGTATTGGTTTTTTTAAAACACCTCAGGTGAAACACACTCAAGAACCTCAAAGAACAGACGGATTTGGAGGCTGGCAAGCAGAGAATGAAAATTCTACTTTGAAAATACGATTGGTTTTACCCTGTGATGTAGGAAATTCAAATTGCACTAAGTCTGTGGTCATAGCGTTTCGTACTCACGGTTTCGGAGGGAAAGCTGAGGTGTGGTTAGATGATAACAGGCCAGGAACTGTGATAGATACAATGTCGGGTTATGGACACACACGTCTCGCAACCATTGCTGAACACGTGACCTCGGGAATTCACATGCTACACTTGAGAACAATGAATGCGGGAAAATTTATGTTGTGTGGTGTGATGGCTGGTGAGAGTTCTGTACCAACTCATAAGTAGAAATAAACTAAGAAAAACTGAAACAGAGCCAGGCAGCATCACAGAAAAGCACCGTTTAGTACTTGGAATTAAGAAGTGGTACAGGGGTTCAGGGTGTTATATTGAGTTATGGTTGCACACCGGAGATTTCTGAGCACGAAATTATTAAAATTATTTTAATACAATTATTTTTGTAATTGTATTTAGTTAAGCACGTTTCTCAAGCCAGCATCCCCCTTTTTTCCCGCCATAATTATGTAACTATAGCTTTTCATTTTGAGAAATATTGACTGACCCTCGTTCCTGACTCTATTCCTATAAGCAGGGTATAAAAAATTTCCGTCCAGTCAGTAACCTCTCTTACATTTCTAAATTGTCAGATGGGGTTGGGGCTGAGCAGTTTATGGAGCATCTGACAGCCAACAATTTACATTCTCTGCTTCAATCGGCGTATAAACAGCAACACAGCACGGAGACGGCCTTACGTAAAGTTAGGAATGATATTTTGATGTCTATGAACAAGTAACATGTCACCTTGCTCGTATTATTAGAATCAAGTGAAGCTTTTGACACGATACATCATGATAAGCTGATTGGTCGTCTTTAGTCTGATTTGGGAATAACTGACAATGCGCTTGCCTGGTTTAAATCGTATCTATCTGACCGGTTCCAGCGTGTCTCTGTAAATGGTAGTCTCGCCGATCAATTTTCTTTAAAACAAGGTGTTCCTCAAGGTTCATGTTTGGGCCCCTTGCTTTTCACTATCTACATGCGCAAACTGTTTTAGATCGTTGAACACCACCTCCCACAAGTCCACTGCTTTGAGGACGATACACAGTTGTATGTATCATTCAGCCCTAATTGATCTGCGGATGCTGATTTTGCCATCAAGTCCATGACTGACTGTATCAGTGACATTAGGAGTTGGATGATTTCAGATAATCTTATGTCAAACGATTATAAAACAGAATTTTTAATTATAGGTACTAGGCAGCAGCTGGCAACGGTTAACATCAATTGCATCAGGGTTGGGTCGACTGATGTTTGTCCTGCAACAGCAGCTAGCAAGCTCATGGTTTGATGAGAAGCTCACTACATCAACTCATATTAGCAAGTTATGTGGTGTTACCTCATTTGTATTTGCGTTCAGCATTTTACCGGTAACTCGGCTCGGAAGACATGTACCATCCCGGTACATTAATAAAATTTGAAAATTATCGTCTGACCTACACGTTTGAACGCGTTGAAATTGGAACAATCCGTAAAAAAAATATTTTATCGCAAACATGACCAACCTTAACTCCCATAACTGATTTCTTACGGTCGCAAACCAAAGTAAAATTCGGACAAAATACCTTAAACTAGGGAGCTGCCTTGCTATTTTGGCCGCCACCTTTAGAATTTGACACTTTTTCTTCACATTTATTCCTTTCATGGTTTTACAAGAAATGACTAAAAAGGTACACTCTTAGATGCATTCCTCAAATCTCTACCGGGAAATCCGTCCTCGATTCAGGAAGTGTTTGGCGTCCTTCTCCTCTAACAGCATATCACTTGTTAAAAAAGCAGCAGAGGCAAGAAGTACCTTTTTATGTTTCACTGCTCCTTTCTGGCATGGTTCGTCGTCATTACTGGTCGGAGAATTGGTTACATATTTATCACTGATAGTAATTTAGTTGACTTTAAGTCCCCCCTACCCCCACCCAGGCGCAAGTCATCACATGGCTTAGTTGGTGTTTGACTTGATTCACCTGAGCCAGCAGCAAGGAAGTAGGTTGTAACCAAAGTGGCCAGCAAAGTCAACTGGATCAAACGTATCTCCGACATTGAAAATGTGCAATTAGTTTTCTTCTGCCACAATTGCTGTGCTGCCGTCTCAATCATGCACTTTCCTTGCTCCACGAATCTGCCCCAATTTATAGCCACAAACTTACAATCACTATGACCTCGTTACCGAGGCATCCTCCTGGTATTGCTTTGTCATAGTGTTTTTTTCGTTGGGTCTATTGTATCGGTATTGCATCTCACCACCGATTGACGTAGGATCAGAGATAATGGAAAACATGATAAGAAAATCAACCGATCCTTAAATTATATCTTATTGCCTGCGGCCCCAAGCAAACTTTAATTCTAAAAAAAATTGAGTGTTTTCAGTTGGTTCTTTAGTATCGATATTGCTTCCCAACGCCGACTGACGTAACAGTGATATTGAAAGAGTAACCAAATTGTACTTGCTGCAGCAGTTATCAGCCCTGCCCCCATCCCCATCACGAAAATGAGTCTGGAAGTGATGAGAAGACCACAGGTAGAATGCAAATACATTATGATCGATATTTTCTTTTTTTTCACTCAAACCGAAGAACAAGGCGCACTGAAGGCCTCTATGAGGTGCTTTGACCAGCTCAAGAATAACTAGGAAGCCGCATGCTGACATCACACGAGACTAGAATTCTTTCATCAGCAAAGCGAAGCACATTACCATTGAGGTCTTGCGGCACTTGTCTATGAGCGAATTCCTTTGTAAGATTCTAACGACTTCACTTATAGTGAAGTTTGTACGTGTCTCTCTTTTTTCAGTGCATATTGGTTGTTTGCCAGTTGTAATAAAATTACAGTTACAAATTTATTAAAACATCGGGATTTTGTTTAAAGTCTAATTAAGCCACTCGATCTCTTTTAGTCTTCCCTACGGAAATCTCTGGAGGAAACGGGATTTCTTGTGAGGTATTACAAAAATACCAAACGGAAAATTAGTGTTTCGCTTCCTACAACATAACCATTATCCTCTTTGTTTACGGGGGCTGTTTATTAATAAACTGATCATGATTTGTGCAAATGCCAAGGGCCATACCCGGGGTTAAAAAAAATCTAATCATAGTACTAAAAAAGCCTTTTTCTCATGGAAATTCATCAGAGACAGCTTTTTGCAAAGTTTCTCTACATGGATTCAGAGTCAATTTCAAGACCTTACAGCTTTACACTGGGGACGATTTCGAGTTCAGTTCCATCAATAGTTATTTAAAAGGCCATCTCTCGATAAATCTTTGAGGGGATACGCTTGCCAGCGATGAGTACAGCCTTGGTTTTACCCTCATTAATTAGTAGTTTCTTGGAAGCAGGTAGAGTTTAGGGTATCCTCTAGCCTAGGGGTGCTCGTCGTCTCGCTAAGGGGTGTAAATTTCGGATTTTGGTCTCACTTAGGGTGTTCTAGGCAAAACACCATTATATTTAGCCATAAAAGTCTCTTTTAGGGTTGCACTCAAAGAAATATGAAGAATTTATATATTTTCAATTCGTGTTATTTACTCGATTCATGTAATCAAAGTTTAAAATGATCGCTTTTAGGGGTCTACTTTAGGGGTTTAATTCAAAATTTCCCACGAGCATCCCCAACCCTTTCATATGCGGAGGCCCCCCCCCCCCCGGGAGGAAGGAAACGTTTTATCTCCAAACAGCCTGTGATGAAGTAACCTGGAAATGAATGTGAGTCGTTGATGAAGGCAATAAAAAGAAAAGGACCAAGTGTGGACCCCTTGGGAATGCCAAGAAAAAAACAAGTAACGATTGAGAAAAGACAATTTGATAATAACAACGCAAAAACCTCCAAATAAAGGCCGGACTTGGAAAATCCGGAGCTTTCTTACGCTAACA
>CALNXI010000812.1:54210-81962 GCA_942486025.1 Porites evermanni
TTTGATGCATTCAGTAAAATAGCTCCGATAGACCGAAATACCAGAGTTGATTCATAAGCTCAGCGTGGATTTCACAGCCAGGTAAGACTGTAAGACTTAACATGCTAGTTGTCTGATAAATCAATCACCTGTCATTCTACCTGCTAAGATACTACATCGTTCTTTCAGTTACCTGTTGAAATCAGCTATCTCGAGAGCCTTATAAAATTTAAATAGTCTGCTTGACCGACGTAGTTAATACTCAGTCTTTTTGGAAATTGCCAAAAATCTATTCGAGCCACCTAAGGCACGATAGAACGGACAGCAAGAACGTGCAACTTTTTTTGAAGTATTGCTGCAAAACGAGTTGAATAGCTATGTCATGCGTTTTACTAACCACGTTCAAACCTGTCTTGCAACACTTTAGGTTGTGTCAAGTTGCGCAAATTTGTTGCAGAAAGTAGAGTAGTTCTACTATTTGCAACAAATTTTGTACATGTTGGGCGTTTTCCTGGTCCCACACAAACTTGTTTCGTATGACGTGACTCCCGCGCAATATCCAGTTAGAAGTCAGTATTCAAGCAGAATGCAACGGCCTGATTTGTTGTAAGACAGGTTTGTTTCGTAGTTGGTAAGACGCGCAACATCGCTATATTCATCTCGTTTTGCTACAAAGCTGCAAAACAAGCCAGGGGCGTAGCCAGCCCGTAGGCCCGTAGGCCCGGGCCTACACTTTTTTTTCCGCTCGCCTGACTTTTCAAGGTAGTATGACTCATTAGTAAAAAAATTTCTTACGAAATACTTTCGAGTCTGTAAATAACAAAGAAACAGCAAGATTAAATCTCCTAGCGTTAAAGAACCATTGGATTGTAAGGAACATGATGTCCACCCTACAGTAAATTGCATTTTAATTTTCTTTCTCAGCTAAGCTGCAGCACCAATTCCAGGAGACGTCACAGGAAACAGCTGAAAGTCAAGAGCAAATGGGAAGACGAGCTAAGGTGCGAACACTTGGCGAGACTCGGTGGGGCGCAAGAACTGACGCTTTGTGTACTTTTAAGTTATCATTTGCCGTAATCTTAAAGGCTTTAGAAGTGCTTGACAGGATGCAAGACTCAAAATCAAGGGTATTTATCAATAGCGTGCTCAAGTTCGAGTTTATAATTGTATTAATTGACTGTGAATGGTTGCTACAATTTTTTGTGCCTCTTACCAACCATCTTTAAGGGGTTGACCTAGACCTACTCCAAGTACACACGCAGGCCAAAGTCGTCATCTAATCACTTCAGTAGTCCTGGAATAAGCTGTATCAAATGGCAGTATCTGTTGCGGCACAGCATGACGTCCCAGTTTGTAAACCTAGAGTAGCTGGCCGATAGTTGAATCGAGAAAATGTTCCATCAGATTCAAATAGTGACTACTTCAAACGAGCGATGTATTATCACCTGTGTCACGTGCTGAACAATGGTATGGAGTCTGGTGTGTCCAAAGGGGGAGCTAGTTTTTATCAAAACTCCATTTTCCTCGAACTCGTCGACCCAAACACTGGCGGTTGCCCCATTTGTGTGCGTTCGAATGGCTATAACAACGCTTCTTTTAGGTTCACCCTTCATCATATATCGTTTATCCATAGAGGACAATTTGACTAATGGCAGGAATATTTCCAGTTCAAGAATAGAATTCCTAGAATGCGCCATCCATCCACTATAAGCATCCGTCCGAAATTTCTGTAAGCCATAGTTAGGAGTCTTGACTGGAGTCACGTGGCCCGGTCGATTTATCAACGTCTTCTCCAAAACCTGAAATCTGGATTTTCCGATTACTTTTACCTGAAGTGTTTGATGTACTAACGAAGTTTGGGTGGCATCCGGTACAATGCGTGTAAAACAGCGTGGGTTGTCAAGAAATTCCATCAGATTCTTCGTAAACACTGGTTTTGGGAGATCACTGAGATTTGGAGAATTACGGTTTAAAACCACATTTTTGCGATTTGAAGGCAAAGGTACATTTGGAAAAGTTCTCTTAGAAATGGCCAAGCTGGCAATTACTTCTAAGATTATCTTTCGCACATAATGTATAATCATTAAACCGATTTGTGCGTGAGCCAAAATACTCGGGTGGTTACCATCAGAGGTATACAGTCTTGGATACTTTCTGCCTCTTGATGGATTCGAGCAGAGGAAATTACGGAGCGTTATTGAGGTTATTCCATAATTTTGTGCGAGCATTGTTTGACCGTGGTTCTCTAGGTTATTACATACGGGAATGTTTGCTTGTCCTTGAACAAAGTTTACGAAAAGAATGGATGGGGATGTTTTCTCCCCCAGAACTTCTCGAATGAGCTGTTCTAACGGTAAGGCTGAGGGAAATTTGGAACCTGCAAACTGCATGTAATCGTTGACGGTAAAGTCAAGAAGCGCCAGGTCTATGTCAGTGCCTGGGCCTAGTAACGCTCTGTAACAAAAAGCGAAAAAGTTACTGCATGTTCCACCAATAGCCAGGTTATGAATTTTAGCGGAGGAATCCGTAAAAGGTTCTACGGCTTTCTGCCACCAGTCAGCAAAAACGCGGTAGTACACTCCCCTGAGGTCTTCTCTGTCGTAGTTTAATCCTCCACCTGCTGAGATTGAACCTCCCATTATAACAATGTTTATATTTTCACCGTTAAGTGATCGTAGGATAGCATTCTTTAAGCTTTTCGCTGTTTTACCTCTAAAGACAATACCATTGTTCCAAAGTCTTGTAAACAATATTTTAACTGCTTGAGAGCGAAAACGGTCTTTGAAAAACCATATGTCGAAAGGATTCCTTTCAACTGAGTGCTTGAGTAGATCGATTTTTTCTTGAGTTATCTGATGTTCATAAGTAGGTGACGTCTTTAGTTTGTCATCTAGCTTGCCAAATCCTTTTTCGTTTGTCCTTAACACAGACATACCGTGCACTTTTGATAAGTCTACTCTAAATTCCATCAAGGAAATGATTAGAAAGACCCTCCAAAATATCTGCATCACGATGTTAAGAGGACCTCTAACCAGCACGCTACTCTAGAAAAGAACTTAACCCCTTACTCGAGAAAATACGTACCGAGATTTTTGTCTGCAGGTTTTGATGCATTCAGTAAAATAGCTCCGATAGACCGAAATACCAGAGTTGATTCATAAGCTCAGCGTGGATTTCACAGCCAGGTAAGACTGTAAGACTTAACATGCTAGTTGTCTGATAAATCAATCACCTGTCATTCTACCTGCTAAGATACTACATCGTTCTTTCAGTTACCTGTTGAAATCAGCTATCTCGAGAGCCTTATAAAATTTAAATAGTCTGCTTGACCGACGTAGTTAATACTCAGTCTTTTTGGAAATTGCCAAAAATCTATTCGAGCCACCTAAGGCACGATAGAACGGACAGCAAGAACGTGCAACTTTTTTTGAAGTATTGCTGCAAAACGAGTTGAATAGCTATGTCATGCGTTTTACTAACCACGTTCAAACCTGTCTTGCAACACTTTAGGTTGTGTCAAGTTGCGCAAATTTGTNAGTAGATCGATTTTTTCTTGAGTTATCTGATGTTCATAAGTAGGTGACGTCTTTAGTTTGTCATCTAGCTTGCCAAATCCTTTTTCGTTTGTCCTTAACACAGACATACCGTGCACTTTTGATAAGTCTACTCTAAATTCCATCAAGGAAATGATTAGAAAGACCCTCCAAAATATCTGCATCACGATGTTAAGAGGACCTCTAACCAGCACGCTACTCTAGAAAAGAACTTAACCCCTTACTCGAGAAAATACGTACCGAGATTTTTGTCTGCAGGTTTTGATGCATTCAGTAAAATAGCTCCGATAGACCGAAATACCAGAGTTGATTCATAAGCTCAGCGTGGATTTCACAGCCAGGTAAGACTGTAAGACTTAACATGCTAGTTGTCTGATAAATCAATCACCTGTCATTCTACCTGCTAGGATACTACATCGTTCTTTCAGTTACCTGTTGAAATCAGCTATCTCGAGAGCCTTATAAAATTTAAATAGTCTGCTTGACCGACGTAGTTAATACTCAGTCTTTTTGGAAATTGCCAAAAATCCATTCGAGCCACCTAAGGCACGATAGAACGGACAGCAAGAACGTGCAACTTTTTTTGAAGTATTGCTGCAAAACGAGTTGAATAGCTATGTCATGCGTTTTACTAACCACGTTCAAACCTGTCTTGCAACACTTCAGCTTGTGGTAAGTTGCGCAAATTTGTTGCAGAAAGTAGAGTAGCTCTACTATTTGCAACAAATTTTGTACATGTTGCGCGTTTTCCCGGTCCAAAACAAACTTGTTTTGTATGACGTGACTCCCGCGTAATATCCAATTAGAAGTCTAGCCTGAAATTCATCCGATTGCTTCGAGTCGTTTTCTCCCCTCAACAACGTCTGAATCGACCGGCCGTTAATGCCGTCCAGTGACGTCACTCGCTACCCGAAAACCGGGTAGTGATTTTGATTGGTTGATTGTCTAAACATTCGCATAATTATGTATAATTATGAAAAATTTTAGCCGGATTGTCGCTTGATATTCAGCGGATCGCATCCCTGGCATTCTTTCGTTTAGTTCAAAAATTTCGACAAGCTTAATCTTTATCTCAAACAGCAGAATTGCCCTTGTCTTCGAAACTGAAATGCTAAATTGAACTGCGAATGAAGAATCATTGCGGAGAGTCGGTGGGTTTTTCATTAAGAGCCGCTCTGTGGTTTCGGCGGCCGGTGATTTTGTTTACGCGAAGTTTTCCGAGATCAATGTTATAATTCGACCTTCTTGCTATTTTTACCGTGAAGTGTAATGATTCTGTTAGCTCTTTTTTCTTGTCTCCTTGGTTTTTTTCTTTGTTAAGGACCAAATAGCTTCTTTTTCAATTAAAGCAAATCACTGTGTTTTTGAACTAAGTGTTCCGTGTGTGTGTTTATTTCATTGCGTGATTGCGACCGAGTTTGATTATAGAATTTAGTACAACTGGTTCAAGTTGTCCTGCATGCAGTTGATAGTTTGAATGTTAAACATGAATTACGATAAAAAAAAAATAATAAAGCAGTTCTGTATCATGCAGACATTTCCAAACGATTTTTCTCGGTTTGCCACTTGAAAATCGTGTTTTACTTTTTGCTTGAATTAATTAAAGCAAAGGTCAAGGAGTAGTGACGTCACTGGACGGCATTAACGGCCGGGCGATTCAGACGTTACTGAGGGATTAATAACGACTCGAAGTAATCGGATGAAAATCAGGCTAATTAGAAGTTAGAATTCAAGCAGAATGCAACGGCCTGATTTGTTGTAAGACAGGTTTGTTTCGTAGTTGGTAAAAGCGGGCGTAGCCAGCGTGTAGGCCCGTGGTAGGCCCAAGCCTACACTTTTTTTTCCGCTCGCCTGACTTTTCACGGTAGTATGACTAACTAGTTAATTTTGGAAGACACTTAAAATTTCTTACGAAATACTTTCGAGTCTGTAACTAACAAAGAAGCAACAAGATTAAATCCCCTAGCGTTAAAGAACCATTGGATTGTAAGGAACATGATGTCCACCCTACTGTAAATTGCATTTTAATTTTCTTTCTCAGCTAAGCTGCAGCACCAATTTCAGGAGACGTTAAAAGAAACACCTGAAAGTCAAGAGCAAATGGGAAGACGAACTAAGGTGCGAACACTTGGCGAGACTCGTTGGGGCGCAATAGCTGACGATTTGTGTACTTTTAAGTTATCATTTAACGTGATCTTAAAGGCTTTAGAAGTGCTTGACAATATGCTAGACTCAAAAGCAACTGGATTTATCAGTAGCGTGTGAATGGTTGCTACAATTTATTGTGCCTCTTACCAACTATCTTCAAGAGGTTGACCTAGACCTACTCCAAGTACACACGCAGGCCCAAGTGGTCATCTAATCACTTCGCAGTGAATGTAACGACGAGTCCTTGAATAAGCTGTATCAATGGCAGTATCTGTTGCGGCACAGCATGACGTCCCAGTTTGTAAACCTAGAGTAGCTGGCCGATAGTTGAATCGAGAAAATGTTCCATCAGATTCAAATAGTGACTACTTCAAACGAGCGATGTATTATCGGAGCTTGATTCGCGTATTGTCAACCCAAGTCTACTGTTTACTATAACAAATCTTGTGCAGAAAAATGTAGGCAACTGGTCTCCAGCTAAGATCAGTGTCAAAAAAGTTTTGGGCGCGTACAATCCCGACATCCCGAAAGAAATTAGACANAATGGCAGTATCTGTTGCGGCACAGCATGACGTCCCAGTTTGTAAACCTAGAGTAGCTGGCCGATAGTTGAATCGAGAAAATGTTCCATCAGATTCAAATAGTGACTACTTCAAACGAGCGATGTATTATCGGAGCTTGATTCGCGTATTGTCAACCCAAGTCTACTGTTTACTATAACAAATCTTGTGCAGAAAAATGTAGGCAACTGGTCTCCAGCTAAGATCAGTGTCAAAAAAGTTTTGGGCGCGTACAATCCCGACATCCCGAAAGAAATTAGACAGTTACAGGAAAGTGAATGTCTGCGGTGGAAAACACGTTGGGATAGAGTGCACGATCCTCCAACCACAATTGTTGAAACACTTCCTCACTGTCACCCACAAGAGTTCCTAAATTTATCCAGGGCTTTTACGGCATTTTAACTCTATTAATCACTACAGCAACTGTAGAGAGGTCTTTCAGTGCACAGAGAAGACTTAAAACGTACCTGAGGTCCACGATGGAAGAATATCACTTGAGTGGACTTGCTCCTATGCATATCCACAAGCATGTGTCATTCAGGGCGGAAGACATCGTTGACGATTTTGCAGCATCCGGAAACAGGAAGATGGAACTTCTTTTCCAGGTATTTGGATTGACTGTCACAAGTATCGTTGGAGAAAGGCGCTTTTTTATTGCGGTACTGAGATCAATGTCTTGAAGTTTAGATACACACTCCAGATTCAACTAATTATGCATACAATTAACAGTCTTGAGGGTCTGATCTGTCTACTGTATTACCGGGTCACCTTAGGGATGGGCCTACAAAAAGTCAAAAAGCTGGCTACGCCCCTGTAAGCAGTACGTTTTTTGGCCCGTTTAGCCGCAGCTTAAGCGTATCTTTTGCGGGTATACTTCCAACCACTTTAATGACCAGCTTTCACTTGGTTTGCTAGTCCAATTGGTGAAAGCCTTTTACCCGAACCTGGCCTGGCCTGGCATGCCTGAATTTTTTTTTATCAATATGAGTTGACTTGGCGGCAAACATCCAGCTAGACCATTTTCACTTTTGGAGCTTCTTCGCAGAAAACGTCGACAACCTCAGCCACTTTTATAGTCCATGAAAAGTCATGGGAAGTTGTAATGAGGTCTTTTACAGAACCCACTAAATTTTGTTGTTTTCAATACGCTACTAATGTATAATTTATACCAGATTTGCTTTGGGTGTGTGTCACTCGCATAACTTCACACTCAGGTTCACATAAAAGTTTAGTTACCAGTTTTCAGAGTAATACCATTAAGGCAAAAAAAAGGGAGGGGGAATGAGGGCTACTTATATCGGATATTTTTCTGTAAACCTTTTTGTCACCTGCGCACATCGTTTCCAGATATGATGAACAAAACAGGTCCGCGAGAATTGTTCCCTGGGGTATTCCTGACAAAACAGGAGACCAAGACAAGCAGGTACCACGCAGGACGACTTGTTGCATGCGGCCAGACAAATTACAATACCCATGCACTGAAGCAGCCGTAACGCTCTAGTTTAAAAAGAGGGCACTCGTGCTGTACACTATCAAACACTTTAGAAACGTCTCAGAAGGCATTGTTGGTTAGCTTCCTGTTGTCATGCGATTTTGCCCAATCGTCGTAGCAGGAAATAAGCTCAGAACTTTTGGATCAGCCAGCCATGTAAGAGCTATGTAAGCGAACTTGTTCGGATCTAGAATATTGATGTTTTAGCCAACTTTCACACTACAGATGTTACACCTGATTCCCTTCGCTAACCCCAAAGAGTGTACGGACGGACGGAGTACGCTGACGTCACAAACAAAATTTCTCCGATGGATAGTGTACCAAATTATCTTAGCTATGGGGCTCCGCTCACGCGAGCGCGAGGAGCTCCGTTAAGTGTTCTATAGCAATGTGGTGGTGGTGGTGATAATGATCATGGAGGGAAAACAAAAAAGTTAAACAAAAGCAAGATAACTGAATTGTGAATGTTAGAAAGGAGAGTGAGGTAGCTAAAGTCGAAAAATGCGCTTGGTTTTGGAAAAAGTCAGTTTGCCTTCAAATCCATTTATATGCACGATTTGCCCGCCAAGAATAAGTGGACCGGAACTAGGACAATTTGTTGTCTGCTATAAACAATCGGAAAGCGAGGGAAACGTTTATTTTATTTGGTATGGCTCGGCGATTTTGTGTCACAGGCTTCTTATTTAGCGCTTATTCCTTCGACAAAATGCATAAACCAAAGAATACCGATCTAAAATATATTAAAATTTAAACCATCTTAAAATATCACCGCATCCCACCGCATTTTATGCATTAGACAAAGAAAAAATCAATGGCGTCATCTTCGTTAATGTTTCCAATGCAAGTTAATGAAATTCCACCGCAAAAAAGAGGCCTAACCGGTGCAACCTATACTACTCCTTATTTTGCGATCTGCAATGTTTAAACTGTGTTGTCTTTGCCTGACGTCATTCTTCCAAGACTCACTCTTAATCGTAGTTTTTTGGTTTTGCGGACGGATATAATCACCAAATGACGTAATACAGAAGATTGAAAAGACACTTACAATACCCACCCCACAACACCAAAGAGCACCAACAATGGTTTCCAAAACACTAAGAAACACCCCTATTAAAAGATCCGTTGAGGTAAGCCTCCTACATTTGCATTGATCAGCGTTAGCCCTCTCTTTCTAACTGCTTTTCCCTCTGCATGAAAGACCAAACTGTTATTATAAAGAACGTTCACTACCTAGCACAAGTGTTCAAACTTCTGTTGTTGGCTGATGAATTTTTGCCAAAAGAGACACGTATGTTTTTGCACCTCCCCTCTTGCCCTTCCTCTTTTCCCATCTATTTTTCCTCCTAACGTGATCCTCAGTTAGCCACTTTAGCTTCCTCGCAAGCACGTTACGAAAAAAGAAGTCGAGAAATTTAGGCTAATGCATAACGGAGGATCAATTTAAATAATGGCATTAGAGTAAGGCAAGATATGAAAGTCAATCAAAGAAGGAGAAACGTTAATGATTATGAGGTTGGTCCGTTTTGCCAGAGCTGGCTCGACCTGATGATGATAAAGTTCGTTCGTTTGGCTTTTGATTCCTCTTTGATCTGAATGCTTGAGTGTGAGAGAGAGGTTTATAAAAAATCTTAAATAGTCCATTTGGACTATGGCCTCATTTTACTACTACGACCAGAATCCTTTTCGTTTTTCCTTTAATATTTAAATTTTGTAATCCCGGTGAGTTTTGAATAACCAAAGCCCTAATTAGCACAAGAAAGCAAAACCCTGAAAGATTCTGGTCGTAGTAGTAAAATGATGTCATCGTGCAAATGGCCTATTAAAAATACGTGTCTCAAAAAAACAAAGTTGAGCTAGGGACTGGACTGGCACGTGACCAGTGGCAAATATCCTGCCGTGAAGACTGTTATTTATTTATTTCTTTTCCTTTTCAAAGAATATTCCGAATTATTTTGGCCTCCGAATGTCGTCAAATGGTAAGGTCAAATGAAAATTTTTTCCACTGAGTCAGGTTAGGACAGCTTCGGAAAAAATCTTCATTTGTATACTGGACCAATCATAACACCCACTAAAGTAAAAACCCCAGCTGTCGTCGTCCTCACGCTAAGAACGTGACGACCCTGTGTCACGTGCTGGACAATGGTATGGAGTTTGGTGTGTCCATACATGGAATAGGCCTCGGGAAGAAAAAAATTCGTTAAAAAAATATTATTCACTCGATCGTACTTAAACCAACGATTTTGTAACTAGGGCCCATAGGGCTTTATTCTGGTTGAGTTTGAGGGCAGGTCATTTTTTGACTAATTCTACGTCTAGTTGATATTTACGCGGAGTCGCTCTTAAAACGTACCTGAGGTCCACGATGAAAGAAGATCGCTTGAGTGGACTTGCTCTTAATATGCATATCCACAAGCATGATGTGTCATTCAGCGCGGAAGACATCGTTGACGATTTTGCTACATCCGGGAACAGGAGGATGGAACTTCTTTTTCAGCTATTCGGATTGACTGTAGCAAGTATCGTTGGAGAAAGGCGCTTTTTTATTGCTGTACTGAGATGAATATCTTGAAGTTTAGATACACACTCCAGATTCAACTAATTATGCATACAATTAACAGTCTGGAGAGTCTGATCTGTCTTGTGTATTACCGGGTCACTTTAGGGATGCGCCTACAAAAAGTAAAAAAGCTGGCTACGCCCCTGTAAGCTGCACGTTTTTTTGGCCGTTAAGCCGCAGATTAAGTGTCATCTTTGGCGGGTATACTTCCAACCACTTTAATGACCAGCTCTCAGTTGGTTTGCTAGTCTAATTGGTTAAAGCCCTTCACCCGCAACCTGGCCTGGCCTGGCATGCCTGATTTTTTTTTATCAATATGAGTTGACTTGGCGGCAAACGTCCAGCTAGACCATTGTCACTTTTGGAGCTTCTTCGCGGAAGACTTCAGGTGGGCGAGACGTCCCAGTAGTCCAACAGCTGCCATAAACGAAGCATAATTTTAGTCTCAGAATTAAAAGCGAATGACAACAAATGACGTTAGACAACTGAGTATGATTGGAAAAAAAATCTTCTTACCCATTGCTGACAACCTCAGCCACTTTTGTAGTCCATGAAAGGTCATGGGAAGTTGTAATGCCGAGGTCTTTTACAGAACCCACTAAATTTTGTTGTTTTCAATGCGCTAACTAATGTATAATTTACACCACATTTGCTTTGGGTGCGTGTCACACACATAACTTCACATTTGTTCACTTAAAAGTTTAGTTGCCAGATCTCAGAATAATACCATTATGGCGAAATATTAGTAGGAATGAGGGCTACTTATGTCGGATATTTTTGTAAATCTTGTTGTCATCTTCGCACATCGTTTCCAGATATGATGAACAAAACAGGTCCGCGAGAATTGTTCCCTGGGGCATTCCTGACAAAACAGGAGACCAAGACGAGCAATTTGTTGTCTGCTATAAAAAATCGGAAAGCGAGGGAAACGTTCATTTTATTTGGTATTGGTCGGCGATTTTGAGTCACAGGTTTCTTAGCGCTTATTCCTTCGACAACAAGCATCAAACAAAGAATGCTGATCTAAAATCTATTAACATTTCAGTCACCTTAAAATATCACCGCATCCCAAGGCATTTTATGCATAAGATAAAGAAAAAATCAATGACATCATCGTCGTTAATGTTTCCACCGCAAGTGAATGAGATTCCACCGCAAAAAAGAGGCCTAACCGGTGCAACCTATACTACTCCTTATTTTGCGATCTACAATGTTTAAACTGTGTTGTCTTTGCCTGACGTCATTCTTTCAAGACTCACTCTTAATCGTAGTTCCTTGGTGTTACGGACGAAGACACTTAACAATGCCCACCCCACAACACAAAAAAGCACCAACAATGGTTTCCAAAGCACTAAGAAACACCCCTATTAAAAGATCATTGAGGTAAGCCTCCTAAATTTGCATTGATCAACGTTAGCCCTCTCTTTCTAACTGCTTATCCCTCTGAAAGACCCAACTGTGATCATCCAGAACGTTCTCTGCCTAGCACAAGTGTTCAAACTTCTGCTTTTGGCTGATGAATTTTTGCCAAAAGAGACACGTATGTTTTTGAACCATCCCCTCTTGCCCTTCCTCTTTTCCCATCTATCTTTCCTCCTAAGGTGACCCTCTGTTAGCCACTTTAGCTTCCTCGCAAGCACGTTACGAAAAAAGAAGTCGAGAAATTTAGGCTAATGCATAACGGAGGATCAATTTAAATAATGGCCTTAGAGTTAGGCAAGTTATGAAAGTCGATCAAAGAAGGGGAAACGTTAATAATTATGAGGTTGGTCCGTTTTGCCCGATCTGGCTCGACCTGATGATGATAAAGTTGGTTCGTTTGGCTTTTGATCTGAATGCTTGAGTGTGAGAGAGAGGTTTATAAAAAATCTTAAATAGTCCATTTGCACGATGGCGTCATTTTACTACTACGACCAGAATCCTTTTCGTTTTTCCTTTCATATTTAAATTTTGTAATCCCAGTGAGTTTTGAATACCCGAAGCCCTAATTAGCACAAGAAAGCAAAACCCTGAAAGATTCTGGTCGTAGTAGTAAAATGATGTCATCGTGCAAATGGCCTATTAAAAATACGTGTCTCAAAAAAACAAAGTTGAGCTAGGGACTGGACTAGTACGTGACCAGTGGCAAATATCCTGCCGTGAAGACTGTTATTTATTTCTTTCTTTTCCTTTTCAAAGAATATTCCGAATTATTTTGGCCTCCGAATGTCGTCAAATGGTAAGGTCAAATGAAAATTTTTTCCACTGAGTCAGGTTAGGACAGCTTCGGAAAAAATCTTCACTTGTATACTGGACCAATCATAACACCCACTAAAGTAAAAACCCCAGCTGTCGTCGTCCTCACGCTAAGAACGTGACGACCCTGTGTCACGTGCTGGACAATGGTATGGAGTTTGGTGTGTCCATACATGGAGCTAGTGTTTATTAAAACTCCATTTTCCTCGAACTCGTCTATCCACACCCTGGCGTTTGCCCCCTTATTGTGCGTCCGTACGGCTATAGCAACACTTCTTGTGGGTTCCCCCTTAATCATAAATCGTTTATCCATAGAGGACAATGCAACTAATGGGAGGAATATTTCCAGTTCAAGAAGAGAATCCATAGAATTCGCCATCCATCCTCGATAAGCATCCGTCCGAAATTTCTGGAAGCCGTCGTTAAGAGTCATGACTGGATTCACCTGGCCAGGTTGGTTTATAAATGTCTTCGGCAAAACCCGAAATCCGAAGTTCTCGATTTCTCTTACCTGCAATGTTTGATGCAATGACGAATTTTTCGTAGCATCCGGTAATATTTGCGTAAAACAGCGTGGTTTGTCAAGAAACTCTCTCAGATTCCTCCTAAACACTGGTTTTGGGAGGTCACTCAGGCTGGTGGAAAAATTGTTAAAAACTATGCTCTTTTGCTTTGAAATAGCTATATTGTCAATTACTTCTAGAATTGTCTTTCGAACATAATTTATGATCAATAAAGCGACCTCAGCATGAGACAGAATACTAGGGTGGTTTCCGTCAGAAGCAAACATTCTTGGATAGTTTTTTCCATTTGATGGATTCGAGCAGAAAAATTTGCGGAGAGTTATTGAGGTTATTCCATAGTTTTGAGCGAGAACTGTTTGACCGTGATTCTCTAAGTTATTGCAGGTAGGACTTTTGGAAACCCCTCTTACAAAGTCAATGAAAAAAATTGGTAGAGACTTCGTTTCGCTAAGAACTTCTCGGATAAGCTGTTCCAGTGGTAAGGCTATAGGAAATTTGGAACCTGAAAACTGTACATAATCGTTGACTGTAAAGTCAAGAAACGCCAAGTCTATATCAGTGCCTGGATTTAGCAAAGTTCTGTAGCAAAAAGCGAAAAAGTTACTTCCTGTTCCGCCTACAGCCAAGTTATGAAGTTTGATGGAAGAACCCGTAAAAGGTTGGATGGCTTTTTGCCACCAGTCAGCAAAAACGCGGTAGTACACTCCCCTGAGGTCTTCTCTGTCATAGTTTAATCCTCCACCTGCTGAGATTGAACCTCCCATTATAACAGTATCTATATTTTCACCTTGTAGTGATCGACGGATGACATTCTTTAGACTTCTCGTAGTTTGACCTCGCGAGACGATACTACTGTTCCAAAAGAGTGAAAACGTCAGTTGATCCTGTTCAGATTGAAATCGGTCTTTGAAAAACCATATGTCAAGAGGATTTCTTTCAATTGAGCGCTTGATTAGCTCGATTTTCGTTTGGGTTATCTCATACTGCTCAAGAGGCGTTGACTGTTTTCCTTGATCATTTAGATGGCCAAAATGCTTTAGCTCGGCTTTCCCTTTCCTTTTCACAGACATACCATTCACTTCTAACCAATTTGAACAAAATCCAAACAAGAGTATAAGAAAATAAGCGTTCCAAAGAAACCACATGGTGATTTTTAACGAATTAATACAGTGCAGGCTTTGAACCTGGTTGACTTGTCATGTATAAAGAGGAAAATGTGTGAAGCATTTGTCAGCATCAATCACGGCGAGATAGAGAGAAATGCGTTTATAAGCCTGACGTGAATTTTCAAAGGTGGATTTGATTGTTAACAAGGTTTATAATTGATCACCTCTTATCACGTACCTGCTAAAGCTCCAACTGGTACTTGATTAAAGCGACTTGCTCGCGAGGTTTCCTCAGTCACCATTTAGAACTTTCAGCGGTGTAATCTACTTTAAAAAAGAATAAAGAGGAAGGCTTATAATTGCAAGCTTTGATAATTAAACGATAATAATTATTCAGACTCGACAGCTTCACAAAGTATTTGAGCTTAGGGCAGGTGAGTATGCCACCGTAGGGATATTCTTTATAACCATTCTTGAGACCCTCGTACGGGGGTATGTCCCCCCCGGGGGTATGTATGCCCTAGAGGCGAAATTTCAAACACAGTGGTTTCGTGTTTTAAAGCCGAGTGGGTTGTGACTCTTCCCTGTTGTTATTTGACCCATCTGTATGTCGTTTTTTGCCATTTCATCTAGTCTTATGTCTCTGTTTCAAAGCCATGTCACTTGTTAGAATCAGATTTTAACCAACAGGGACTCATTCTTTAATAACAGCGACTGAAACGGACATTTATTCAGTTACTTTAAATCAAACATTGATCATCGGTACTTAATTTCAAGCATGAGACGTCCAAGGAATCGTCAAACTGATTATAAACCTGCGGGATCGTTGATCGGATTCCATAAATTATCAGCGCATAGATTTATTTAGCAGGTATATCATTACCTCAAACTCTGACTCTAGCACTGGCAGATTTGTTAGGCCCTTCAATCCTTAGCAAGTTTTATTATTGACTAAACTTTGATGTCCGACCGGACCAGGCTATTCTAGGATCCTCAGAAATGAGGTCTGACAAGAGTGAGCCTTTAAACAGACACTGTTTTATGGAGCAGACTGTTCTGAAGTATATTCACAGATTATGCGAGGGCTGCTTGTAGCCTGTAGTATAATGTGGATAATACAAAGATAAAGGACACGACGAGAGTGCGTTCGATGTTTCGATGATTCGATGTTTGTTAGGCGTACAGGCAGGTAACCTGAGATCAGGCGTTATTTTATTTTTTTTTTTTGCTTCTTTGGCTCGAGAGGGAAAAAAATAACTCCTGATACATTTATTTAACAAGCAGTCAACCGCCCCCTAATTTACACAATCTAACGTCTGCTTGACCTGTCATGTTATTAGCCAATAAGCGTTTACCATACGGGAATCAAACTTTGGCGCGAAGAATTTTTTGAAATCAATTTTAGGGAAAGAAAATTTTTAAGTACGTCCATGTTCAGATGGCGCTTTCTAAAAAAAATTATAATGCATGTGTTGTTTTTGTGATGAAATACTGCTAGCTGGAGCTGCCGTACCTTTATTTAACAGCTACAAATAATAAAGAATTTACTGGTTAAAGCTCGTTGACTTCGTTCTGTGCCGAAAGCGGTGAAAAAAACTTAGGCTGAAGCACCATATTTCACGAACTGAAAGGTGTTGTGAAAGCGAAGATCGCTCAGAATAATTCGCAGCATGTTTTCTGAAGGAGGAATTACAGTCAAACCAAACCAGGTCAAGATTCCATTCATGAATTGATTATTTGAAAAGTGAACCTGTTTGTCGCTTCTGTAGCTTGTAGCAGGTATCAAATTGCATTCAAATGATCGGTGAAGTTTCACTGCAACTGTTTTAGTATACGATGAGATGGAAAATATTTCAATGGATGAAACTTCTATTTAGGCATTCTTCAAATTCAAGAAAACTGAGCCGGCAGAAATATCATAACGAACTCGCGTGTGTATTCACTGCTCATTACGGAGTGTAGCTAAATGTCGTGGGTCGTGGGTAGTGGGTAGAGGTCGTGGGTCGTGGGTGTGGGTGTGGGTAAATGTCGTGGGTAAAAAAAGTATAAAAAAAAAAAAGATAAATTAAAGTAATTGAAAAAAAGAAATATATAAGAAAAAGTTGTAAAATATTTGTGAAACGAAAACCTCCAACTCCTTGATTGCCTTTTTCGTCATGACTTCTTCTTCGTCCTCCAAGTTCCTGTGGGACTTGGCTCCCCTTTCACAACATCGCTGCATAAAAGACATTTTGCCGATGAAGATTTATCCATACCTGAGCTATCGCCGCGAAATAAACGAAACAGACAAAAATTATACCTGCAATTCGCAGAAAGTATGGGGCAGCTCTGACTCGCTGAATGGAAATAGATGCACACTATTTATCTTTATTCGATCTACAATTCCAGTGATCAGTGGAGGCTTTTTAACACGATGGAATGCGATCACCGTGAGAAAGAGGAGGGAAAAGCGAAAATTTTTAGGTATTTCATATTTTTGGATAGAAGTTTTAGGTCTCAACCTTTCAACTTAAGGCGAGACTGTATGTAAATTTTATTGCCGCACCGAA
Organism: Porites evermanni; assembly: GCA_942486025.1. Lineage (NCBI taxonomy): Eukaryota > Metazoa > Cnidaria > Anthozoa > Scleractinia > Poritidae > Porites > Porites evermanni. Next base: position 70,915 of record CALNXI010000812.1, read on the forward strand.
ATACAACTTTCTCGATTCTTTTTTTTGTTGTTGTTTTGTGTACACAATCTTTGCTGTAACGATTCGAAACTCGCTCCTTCAACTGAAAGGACGTTTCAGTCACGAATGTTGACATCTTTGAGAAAAAGCAGTTCAGCCTCCAGTTTTTCTGTAGCCTGCTTCAGGTTTCACGCATAGTGCACGGAGTTTCTTTTATTTTTCACCTAAATGTCTTTTTAGTGCCAGTTTGTACTAGAGGATTCGCTTATTTGCTTTGCTGACCGCGGGGAAGGGGAGTAGGATTGGTATGTACGCGGAGATTTTCGTTTCATGAATGTTACAACTTTTTGCTATTTATATTTTTACTTTTAATTTTTTTTTGGAAGACTTTTTTTTTTTACCCACGACATGTACCCACACCCACACCCACGACCCACGACCTCCACCCACTACCCACGATCCACGACATTAAGCTACATTCCTCATTACGCAAGCAAAAATGCAGACTAAAATCAACAACAGCTAACGGAAGCCGGCATTTTGGCCAATCGGAACAGCGCAAATCATCCGTATTGTTTCCTATCCAATCAGAAAAAAGTCCAGATTCTGGCTTTTTTACATGTGATCCGACAAAGAAATGTATCATGCCCTCTTCCCGTGAGAGACATAAAGGGATAATAGCGAGAGGGCATGATCTCAGGCTAACAGGCAGGTAACAGTTGAGCGGGAAGATTGGATGATCCTTGTGATAGATAATATGATTATGGCATATTTTGAACGGAAGGGTTGCGTACAACGAAACCTCTATTTAAACTGTGTATCATTATAAGAAGATTTTGAAAAGATATCGTATGGTTCGGTGTCAAGTGCTTGTAATCGGAGGAGACAGTGGCTAGAGTCCGTCGGGAGTGTAAATAGAACATTATTTTGTTTTACCGGCGGGATTACCGGGCGCAGTTGTGACCTGTTGAATTGGGGGATAATTTGGTCCAGTACCGAGTAACATGGGATCTGGGACGAGTACGGGGCTGTCACGTGATATGACGTAGATTCGGGAACCGAAATTCAGTCACCAAAAGCTATAATTTTCCCATATTTTGCAACGCCGTCCTCTGTAGATTTAGTGGTGAGCTACATCGATTCAGAATCAGTGAGATAGAAGCACAAAGTGATCTCGATCGCGAAGCATCGCCACCGACAAGTGATAATGAAGCGAGTGTATGTGCAGATTTCGCACTAACCCTGTCATATTCTTCAGTGGAATGTGTGTGCGGCTCACGTCAATAACTTTTCCAGTAATTTGGTCGAGCGTGTTGATTTCAATGACGTGAGAGTGGCACTACTGCGGGCTGGTTTATATGTTTTTCTTAATTGCCCCCGCAGGGATTTCGCCCAGAAGGCGAAATCCCGAGGAGGCAGTCTAGTAACTTGCGCGTATATTTTAAGGAAAGTACTTGCAGTTGAAATATACAGTGATACAGTCAATATAGAAAAAATCTCGAATTGCTTGAACAGGGGCCGCGAGGAATCGGTAGGTAATGATGACGTTTCTATTGTTTTCGCCCGCAAGTACGAAATGGTTAGGATGACGTAAAACACAAAAAATCCCGAAGGAACAGCTTACAATAGGTTTTTTTGTGACATTATTGTGCAGTCATACTTCGATACTCTTTTGCGTTACGTGTTATCAGTGACATTCTGTGGAGCAGTTGTTATGAAACTTATGGACCAAAAGACACTCGTTAAGGGAAGATGAAGTTATAAGGTGCGTAGAACCGTGTATATTTTAACATTAAGTGAGTTTGCCAGACACGAGTTCACAAATCTTTTATTGGAAACCTTCAACTGAACCTTGCCAAACAGTCTTTCTCTCTCTTTGACCGGAATAAGACTCGGCCCAAAACAAGCAAGACGAGTGATTCAACGGCTAGCTTATCACTAGCAGAACGATGGACGATTACAGAAAATCGCCGGCCATCAAATTCTGTGCTGACTTATTCCCTGCTCACAGATATCCGTCCGCTATAAAGTTTAAAATAAGACTAGAATGCGCGAGCGTGAATTGATCAAACGTCCTTTTAATTTCTGAGGCTCACTTTGCGGCAAATGAAATGAACTAAATGTAAAAAGTGAAATAGAAATAGCGAAAAATTCAACTTCTAATTAAATCTTTTCTTATGGTTTAGAATAAGCTATTCTCGAAACTGAGAATGTTTTGATCAAAGTTGTGTAAATCGAACCGAAACTGTGCATGGAATATGTGTGAAAATCTTCATTTTGAATCGGTATATTTCAAAGAGCTCACAAGGAGCAAGAATACTATACACAGAGCGCGGGCTGCTGTAGTGTCAACTATAACTAGTAAATAACATAGAGTTAAAGTGTTCGTTTGTCTGGTGCCGAAAATATCACAAGTCATGATCAAATGGCGCCGCCGAGCTTCACATCTTGGTAGATTTACTTTGTGGCACAACGGCTGCCGAGCTGCACATGTACAACTCGGTAGATTTACTTTGTGACACAACGGCCGCCGAGCTACACAACTCGGTAATTTACTCTGTGGCCTGACAACTGCTGCCGAGCGATACAACTCAGTAGATTTACTTTGTGACACAAAGGCAGCCGAACTAAACCCGGTTTGATGCATGCACCAGGAATCGCACACATTTTCCAAAGACAGTGACGAACCATGTTGAAAAATATGAAGGCTTAATCCAAAGTCAAATTTAACAGCAAACTTCTGAAAGGTGAACGCTATGGAAGATTCAGCAAACACAGATCGATGTACGCTTTACGAAGATTCAGCAAACTTTTTAAAAGATGAACGCTTTACGACGACAGAATATCAGACCTCAGCAAACCTTTGAAAGATGAACGCCGAGGGCACACGAAACACCACGTGAGTTAGCGCGTCAAAGTGAGACAAAACGTAAGCAAGCATTTCAAAGTGAGGCAAATGTGTGTCGACGACGACGAAATGCAATCTAAAAATAGCCTCCCTTATTAATTGCACAGGACACCCCGTAAGGCACATAACACCCAACACAAATTAGGGGTTGCGTTCTCGTACCTCGAACGCAAAACGTAATAACAGACTCCCTCCCTCCCGCCTCAAGTTTGACTCATTTTGTTGTTGTTGTTTGTTGTTTGTCTTGAAGAGCCGCTCATAAAAAATGGCGCCGAACAGAGGGACCGCTGACAGAGTGATAACAATTATTAAGATTTCTCGCTAACCGTTGTATGGAAGTTTTTTGCTGGTTAGTCTTTATTAAGGTCGGCCAAGAGAGAATGATTGGGTCAGCAAAGGTATCCGCCTCGTTCACACGGCTTTAATTTTCCCCCAAGAAGCCCTGGGAACGAGGCTGAAAAAGAATACATTTTACTCGTCGAAGGTTGAGACACTTAGTTGGAAGATATGGAGTGTTGAGCGTTCTATACATTTTTATCCTCGAATGCTGAAAGTATCTCTCACGAGTGAGAGTAAAATAATTAACTTTCCAGCACATTAACATTTTAATAGGAAGTGTACTCACACCCGTATATCCTTAATCGTTTGTAGGAGATGACAGGCTTTCGGAGACATGGCTAGAATAACTAAAACCGAAAACATTTGTGTAGTTGACAGTTTCATTTTGGTTTAAGCATTGCTTGTAGAGTGCCTAGCCTGCGAGAACATCCGTTTCTCCTCGCTCTTCGCCGTTGGGGAGGTTTCGCGCAAAACGTCCCCAGCGGCGAAGAGCGAGGAGAAACGGATGTTTTCGCAGGCTAGTTGAGGGCCCCTCTCTTCTGTGACTAACAATGACGACCCCTGCTCGGAGAAGAAAAAAAAAAAAGAAAAAAAAAGCAAAGAAATACGGCAAGCTTAAAGAATGTTTATTAGATCAATAATTCCAACAGGCTTTTTACATTTCATGGCCTTTGCCAACTACGCTGTTTCGTTTTCGGCGAAAAAGAAAGTATTTTATTTCAGCTAATATGAATAGAAAGGAAATGGTGTATTCAAATTAGAGCATCACATTGTGAAACACATGAAAAATTTTCTTTCCTCTAAACGACTGGATCATGGACTCAAACTCTTTCAAGGAATTACAAAAAAGGCAGGAAAGCAAGGCAGGAATGAAATCTTGACCAATTAACAAAACAACAAGTTTGTTTCAGCTTTGTGTTGACCTTGGTCAAGTATCTACGCAATTTCCTGTTTTGGCGTCTGACGAGGAAGTATTTACAAGTTTGAGGCATTATTCTGCAAGTTCCTATATACTGAAAGTTAATTCTGCTTGTCTTTGCGTTAACATTATACAATGGCATCATGTATCGGCAACATGATCATCAACGGTTACCTATCTTATACCGCTATCGCATTGAACATTACCACAATACTTGCTCTTCGAAAAACAGCCTCGCCTTATGTACCAAAGCCACTAAAGACTTTGCTGCTGAGTCTGGCTATTTCTGATCTTAGTGTCGGTTTAGTGCTACAACCGTGGTACATTAAAATCCTTTCCACGCTGATGGGCAGTGAAAAAACTCCAAAGCTTCAGACTACATTTAAAGAGTTTCTCTCTACAGCATGGTTTCTATGCAGTGTTTCTTTCCTTGGTGTCGTAGCTCTAAGTGTAGATCGGTTCTTGGCTATTCATCTTCACCTCAGGTACCAGGAATTTGTGACTCGTAGGCGAGCTGTTGCTGTAGTGATCTTTGTATGGGTTATGAGCGCGTTTTTGACAACCCTGGTTGACTCTGTGCTAAAGCAAAATGGAGCAGTTGTTTACATAAGTATAGAAGCTCTTTCTCTTATTACTACGGCGCTGTTTTATTATCAAATATATATCGTGGTAAAACGCCAGACGAATCAAATGCGAAACCTTCGTATACAACAGGAACAGACAGAAAACATTGCAAGTGCGGCAAGATTGCGGAAGTCTGCTCTTGGCACATTCTGGGTATATGTGGTGTTTTTAGCTTGTTACTTACCAGATATTATTATACATACAGCCATCCTAAGTGCCGAGAAAAACTCGGCGCTATTGAACAATCTGCACCTGTGGGCGTTGACTTTGGTGTTTTTTCATTCCTCTATCAATCCTCTGATTTACTGCTGGAACATGAGGCACATTCAATACACCATCTTGGACATAATTCGCACCATCGTTTTCTCTAGGCGTTAAAGTCAAGTAGATAAGAATTAAAAACTATGACTACTCCGGCCGTAAAAAGGCCCAAATTTATCCAAGTTCGATCTTTTGCCGGCGTTTGATTTTCAATTATTCTTTCCTTTTTCAAACCAATAAAGCCTCAGCTAATAGAGCAAAATCTTTTTTGTGAAAGAAACAGTGTGACAAAAGTATTTACTGATTCCATTGAGAATTGTGTGTGAACTAAAAATATATAAAAGAAAGAAAATATTTGTTAGTTTCAAGGACACTGAACTGTCAGCAGGAGAATTATAGATGTCATTGGATAGAACACGATCAGTACAGGAAACACTGGAACGAGCGAGATAGATCGTCAGGTCAACAGAAGATGAGAGAGAGATTTAAAAATCACTCTTCTAGTGGCGAGTACGGCAAACGGCCAACTTGAATTTATACCACTTGACAATTTTTTCCTTTGCTTGTCGTTTGCTGTTCATTTCTTTTACTAAAATAGTAGTTCAACGCCATTTTTTTCCATAAGAATTGTTTTCAACTGTTTTTATCGGCTCATTTTCTTTTTTGAGAGTTTCTCAACTTGACTCTGAGCTTTGCCGTTTGCCGTAAACTTGACTCTAAATCTGTCTAATGAATCCTTCTTCCGCCCTTGGCCTCATTTGATTCAACCAACAAATGCTTCAAAAACCTTTTCATGCCGGATCAATTGCGCGTTTGCGATTCAGTGTTAAGATGGACAGACATGACAGGCCGTCAGGTGGAGAAAAAGGCGAACGAAGCCAGACGACGGGTTGGGATTGAAAAAAATACGGCACTTTCATTTTCACTGAATTAAAATAACTTGTAATTGTCTTTGTCTGAATCAGTGAAAACGCCATGGCAGGACCAATGAAAGTACCATATCTTTCTGATAAAACTTATCAGAGGTCATGGGTTTGAATTCCCTTTCAAACGTCTGCCGCGCAGGCTAATTCTTTTGAAGCCTGAATATTTTTTCAGACTTCAGACTTCTCAGAACGTTTCGCAACTGTTATACTGCGTACAGAACTAAAACGATCTGTCACATGATAAAGAAGTGAGTGTGTGGGAGGCCTTAATGAATGAGCCAAGAATGAGACTGCAAACAGAGTGACTGGAATGCTGTAAATAATTTAACAGATTGAACCGGAAATTAAATGCAATGAACGAATTGAATAAATTGAATGGAATTCAATGAAACCGAATGAATGATTATTGAATGTAACTTAAATCAGGTAGCTTTTTACAGTACTTGTATCAGTTTTCCGACAGGAAAAAGGGTGGACCCTGTTGCTGCGACCTATTTTAGTTTTAGCCATTTCATTAAACCTGGTAACATGGTCAAAACTCTAATACACTGTATGCTTTAATGAGGCAAACTGAAAATGACTTAAAACACGGTCTTAAACCGTGACTGGTTAAACTCCGTTTAAATAACCGGCCCTTTCTATTCATCTCAAGAACGCATCAAAAGTGACGTTTTCATGATTGGTTAGACCAAGATTTTTAAACCTCTTTCTTATTGGTTGGCGAAAGCTTTGTTGTCTTTTTACCTCTAAATTTAGAACACCCCTGTTGGCTGGGCAGATCTGCAAAGTCATTTGGCCCATTTGAATATTTTATTATGGATACTGGACATTAGGTCCGAGAATGTTAAGGTATTAAAATGGGAATACGTTTCCAAAGCTACCCATTGACTGGCTTAGCAGCAATATTTCTGCATCAAACTGTCACCTCATTTGCAGTCAAAATAAAGAGAGTGAGCGAGTCAGGGTTGTCCAACATAACCGCATGGTGGTCTGTCTTGTATGGGGTCTTTGACTCTTTTACAGACCGTCCTTATGGCAATCCCTTTCTTTTTATCAGTTACCTGAAACCTTTTGCCATTAAATTGTCTGTATAAACCATGTTACGATCCGTAGGGGTCGAACTGTCTACGAATCGTGTGCTTCGTGCTTAGTGCTTATGCCAAGTGCTTATGAGCCCTGGGGCCCGTTTCTCGAAAGTCCCGTTAACTTTTCGGGCCCGAAATCAAATATTCAAATCCAAATAAAAAGAATAAGAGCGCGTGTCCTGGCTAGCAAACTACTCCATTTTGTTTCGTTAACTGATAGTTTTATCATGTTAGATGCAAAACTATTGAAACCTCGATCTTTAATGGAAACCGAGACAGCTAACCGGGCCCGTTAATTATCGGGACTTTCGAGAAACGGGCCCCAGGCCCCCACAAATTTTTCTTGGACATCACATGAATCCATACATAACATGCCTGCCAAACGGCGCGAATTTAAACATGGCGGCTGTTGTTGCTTCGGCTTGTGCGACTTCCAAATTTATCCCTCAATCTGTGATCGATAATGTGCTAGCAGTATGTCCTGATGTTGATCCCAAGGATGTTGCCAAGGATCTAGTAATCACTGGAAGTGCTACACGAACAATCAACCGGATTTTAGATGGGCAGGTCTGTGTAAACAAACGCGCTGCTTGCATTCTTAGGCCATAAGAAAAATCAGAGTGATTTTCAAAAATACCCGTTCCACGGGAAATGGCACAATTACGCAGGCAAGCTAATCTGAAGACATACATGTACACATCAGCACACTGATTATAAATCCCACTGTTAAATCCCACTTATCAAGTGGTTTTGCCCGATGTGGTTATTTCATGAAACCACAAAAACAAACAAACAAACAAACAAGCAATAACAAAAATGGTTGAGTTTTGCTTTGACCTCTTTAAAAGATGGTGTTGTGGTAGGGAAGACAATATTATTGATAAACAATGTACACATGTATGTGTTGTGGTTCAATTCTGTCCTTGGTTTAAATTTTATTTTCTTTTGTTTTTGGGTATGGTAATATAGGATAATGAGTTTGAAACAAAAGAAAATATAATTTCAACCACGGATAAATTGAACCACAACATATATGAATGGACTGATGTTTCTTTCTTCTTTTCTTCCATACTTTCTAGTTTCCAGCAGCAGTTAATGTTGATTTTGAAAGCATGCCATCAGAGATCAGTTCTGAGGATGAAGTTAGAGGACCATATAATGTCACTTCACCTCATTCCAAGAATTTATTTGTGTCGGCTAATAAAGTTTTGCCNAAATTGAACCACAACATATATGAATGGACTGATGTTTCTTTCTTCTTTTCTTCCATACTTTCTAGTTTCCAGCAGCAGTTAATGTTGATTTTGAAAGCATGCCATCAGAGATCAGTTCTGAGGATGAAGTTAGAGGACCATATAATGTCACTTCACCTCATTCCAAGAATTTATTTGTGTCGGCTAATAAAGTTTTGCCAAATATAAATAATGATGATAACTCCAGTGACACTGAAAAATATATTGATACAGATGACGATGATGATGATATTACAATACTTAATGAAGAGTCGAAAAGTTTGTTTAGTGCTCTTAAGAAGAGAATGTACAGTACAAAACAATCAGAACACAAGTATGCAAAACAAACAAAAGCTCTGGACTCACACAAGGACAAGAGAATTATTAATAACAATTATGAGTTGGAGAGCAGTCCACAGAAACAGCCTGTAAATACCAAGAGGACAAGCTCCATTGTTGATCTTTCATTCTCAGATGATGACAGTAACTTTGAAATGATTAGCCATAAAGCGCACTCACCTCTTGCAATGAATAGAACTGCAAATTGTGCTATGAAAGAACCAACTGGAGCCAGTCTTAGAATCAAGAGTGTTAATAAACTCAGAAATGGCTCAAGACAGGGGACAAATAGTTTGGATTCACATCTGCATGGATCTGACAATGACACTGATAGCTGTGAAGGAAGTGATGAGTTTCCTTGCATTCTAGCATCATCTAGGCTTCTCTATAGTGAAACAACCAGCAGATCTGCCACAGCTGATCTCACCTCAGGAAGCTGTGTGGACTCTCAAGATAGTTCTGGAATACCTTTTAAAAGAAAGAAGAGATCAAAAGAGGAAATAATGAGTCAGAGAAATGAAGCTTTGGTAAGTAGCTAGGGAAGTGTATGAACTCAATATCAAAACAGGACACCATGTACCTTTGTTATTTCAGCAATAATTTTTTTGTTGGAAGAATGCCATAACTAGCCTGTTTCAGGTGTTCAGATAGTAGAACATGAGTGAAAAATTGACAAAGAAAAAAAAAACGAGAGGAGACAGGGCTGTCACTAAGATTTCAAGTTGCCAAGTATTTACAATTAGTAGTTGGGGAACTGAACAGCCAGGGAGTTCTTTTCGTGTCATTTTCATTTTCTTTCCTACAAAAATAGTAGGGGGTCGTGCTCATAATAGCCGGGGGATATCCCCCAACTCCAGCCCTTAGTTACAGCGCTGGGAGGCTAGTCTTCCCTCATTTTTGCCCCCTTGTTTTTTCCTTGTACGATTTAACTCCCCACCATCTGAATGCCGTTCTCTACTATCTGAATGCCTTGAACTGGCTATGCCATTACTGGCAAGTGCTGTTATGATAATTCAAGGGATACCTTTAATACCAGATACATGCATAAATAAATGTCAAATTTGTTGCATAATCCTATGTGTACTTTCCTCCATTAAATTTAAGTTAAAATACATGTTGTGACATTTTGAAATACACAGGAGTTTATTATATTAAGCTCTTTTGTGTGTAAGTTTGATTATCAATGGAAAAGGGTTGGATTGTAATGTTTGGCAGCGAAAGAAACAAGCCAAGGAACTGGAGCGACAAGCAAAGAAGGAAGCTAAAGAGAGAGAAAAACAGGAAAGGCAGCAAGCTAAAGAACTAATGAAAACACAGAAGGAAAGGGAAAAGCTTTTGAAGAAGGTTTGTTTACTTGTTCACTGACAAGAAGAATATGTATCATTGTTTGCTCAGTGTGTCTTGGAAAATAATAGATTAAAAACAAAGAAAAACTTGACTGGGTCTTATACTGAACTTATTGCACTTTTCTCAGGACTCGTGTGTAAGATGATAAATCACCAATTGAAAGTGAGGTTGTGCAATTTCCAAATCATTCGCTTATTTGATATTCAGGTATCCAAAGAGGAGTTTTTGTGTTCTGAATGTGTGAACTAAAAAGTGACTGAGTGTGCAACATTTTTGTTCTCTTGTCATCCAGGCAGACAGTATGAATAAGAAAATGAACAATCGCTTGGACAACTGCATCCAGGTACGAATATTAGGTTTCATGACTATTAAATTTTGTGATTTTCCCAAATTGCAAAAAATCGAGAAATTTAATACTCTCGAAATTACGGTGTAAGTTAGAATAATGTATTTTAAGACCCTGAGTGTTGGCCTAACTAAAGAGGATTGCACTTGCAGTCTCCTGCTCTGCAGATTGCTAGTCTGAAAACTACATCTTAGTGACTGCCTTTTTTGTCGCAGTGTTAATTAATGTCTGTAAATTCGCCTTATTATTTCTTTTGCATATTTATTTTTAACAGAGGTGCTTGTTAGTCAGAACTCAGATTCACATGATGGTTAAATTTAATGAAGATTTTTAAGCCATACAAACGTGGAGAATAACAGTACAATGTACCTAGTAGATATTCAAGTTTCACACCAGTATGTTTAGCGCAACTGTACTATGGGTCTTTTTGTTTGAGCATATTCCAGAATAGATTTAATAAATTCTAGATAGAGTGGTTTTCGTTTGAGTGTCGTAAAACCAAAACCAAAGTAATTACTCTGGCCAATCACATAGGACACAGACAATACATTGAACCAATCAAAACTCGAAGTAATTACATGTGGCTGACGCAAAGCGCGGGAAAATGCATGCGAGCGCGTCACAATTGGCTTTGGTCTTACTTCTGATTGGATGAAAAGGTGGCGCGAATCTTTTAAGCCAATCGCATCGTGTAGAAAGTGCAAAACCAATTACTTTTCGACACTCAAATGAAAACCGCTCTA